>JAJGQC010000191.1:0-25000 GCA_021014325.1 Plazaster borealis
ACTCGCTCAATTTATTTCAACAATAAAAAAAAACAATAAATAAAATAGCACTTCTGAAAATCACTTTTACGACTTTCACACATTGGAGCTCTTACAGACTAGGCAGTTTTGCTAGCATGTGGCCCTCAATCCACCCATATCCTCTTCTCCTATGTGACCTGACCTCCACACCAAATCGTTTGGTATATGCCTGACCCAGTGATAAGAACTTGTTGTTTGGGCCTACCGGCCTCAGTCCATCTGAATCTTTCACTTTGGGAATTCGATATAGAAGGATTTAGGACTGTAAGGTATTTGTTTCACAGAGCAACGTTGATCATGTACTTTCTTGTCCATAATGTCTAGAATATGACATATAGCTCCCCGCCCCTCCCCCCCCCCCCCATCATGATGTGGCCTGGAATTAGTTACAATTTTAAAAAAGCCTCAGTTAACATGTGAAACAAAGTATTGCACGTGGTGCTGAACAAACGTTTAACCAATCAATTTTTGTTTAAGCTTTACAAATATTTATCTTGATAAAAAATATGTAAAAAAATAGAAAAAGAAACAAATTACGTAAATAATTTTTGTAAAAGGCAAAATAATAATTTATAATTATGAACAACAATTAAATAGATTAGAAGGGCCTTAATTGATTGATTGATTGAACAGTATTAATCCATATTTCGGAATATTTTACCATAGCACTGGGGAGGGTAACAATAGTTGGTCATTACCAAACACCATGGTTGGTGTCCCTGGGTGAGGTTACAAAAAAAAAGTTTTACAAAATCAAATATGTTGTAATTTTTTCATTCAGCAGTTACCATTGGTTGATTTTAAAACTCATCTCTAAAAGCCCAAAAAGTTGTAAAGCGTTCATTCAAGAACACTGTCTGCCCGAATTGCCTTACAAAATAAAACCAAGTTTTTAAACACAGAATCTCAAACACTATTTTCCAGCCCAACAAATCACTGTAAAATACAGCTCATGTTTATAACAATGCTGACAAAGTTTGCATAATTTTTATTTGTTTTCTCCTGTGAAAATGTTCAATAGACGTAAAGATGGCCACAATGCATAGAGTTTTATAATAGAACTAGAGAGCATAGAAAACCATAGAAAAGAGCCATTTTTGGCCATTGAGAAAATCTCGCTGACCCATCGTTTAACACAGGTCACACAACAGTTCATACAACCACCATTTTGTAAGTGGACATCTGTATGTAATTTACCCATAGGGATTCGTGCCCATGGTGGGACAGCGCGGTTATGTGTGTGTAATAACGAGTGCTCCATCTAGTTCTATTATATGCCACAATGTCACAAGCTATACCACACTGACTACACTACACTTTGGCGCACAGTTTTTGGTTTAGCAACTTCAAGTTTAAAAACACCTTCCTCCATGCTTCAATCGAATTACATCTGATGCTTAGGGTCACCCATGCATGGTTTCACCTACATTGTTGGATTTGAAAACTGCCAGTCCAAATCCAGCATTATAAAAACTGTACAAATGTAGTAGTCTCGCTGCAAGACCTTCTAGTTTTGATTTGTCACAATTTTCCCCGCAAGAGGGCGCTAGCATCCACTTTGTAAGAGCAAAGTCTGTGTGCATAGCACAAAATGTTAACACACACACGACTTGAGTGTGGAAGTAACCTAGGGTCCTGTCTTGGGGTCCCTACAAATTCTGACTTAAATGACCTGTGAGGTGCCCTGTGAAGTATTGTGATGCTTTACTATGACAACACTACAAAATTGGGTTGGCTATGTGTAGACCTTAAAACAGGCTAATAATGAATAAACATTTAAATAGAACAGTCTAGACAGGCTGAAGGACTCTGAATTTAAACTGGAGGCCAGTGATTTTAGCATCGGGTCAGTAATTTTCTGACTGGACAAGTCTGGCAGTCTTGTGTTTTTGTTCAATCAAATGTTCACTTTCAGGCTGATAAATCTCTTTCAATAATGTCGAACAGTGAAGAATACTTACCAACAGTACAAATGAGATAAATCTTCTCTTAGTGCTTTTTTCAAATTTAAAACAGTTCAAATGTTAAACTGTGTACTTGTCTTTGTTTTTCTCATTTTAATTCAGGTCTTATACAAACAACTCTGGTCTGGTCAACATTTTGAGCTTCAAGCCCTGCGGTCTTGTGAATTTTCCACCCAAATTCAAGCCCCGACAGGTATGAACTGTCCTCAACTGTTCCAGACACGCAGGGTTGGCTGGTATCCTCTAATCACAGACCATCCATACTAACTTGGGGGATTCTCAGGTGGTCAAGTTACTAGACCTAGATGAGATGCTGCGTCCCGATTTGCAGCCACCATCTTGGAAAAGGAGATTCAAAAGGTTTCTCCACACAACCACATTAACTGACAACAGCTCAGTACCTCCCACATTACCTTTGACCTTTGGTTACTCTGAAAACACAGAAGAAAACAATTTGATATTACCACCAAATTGTGGTAATGTAACTTCTGGCTTGTTGTTGCTCACCATGACAAATCCTTCCTCTTTTTATGAATTTTGTAAAAAAGAGGCTATTTCCCATGACAACACCTTGACTTGTGACTTGCTTTGCGGCTGCCCTCAAAAGCACAATCCTGAATATTCCATTGCCATGACAATATAACCATGGCAACGTCACCTCTGGCTTGTAGCGGCTCTCCAGAGAGAAACAACGGATGCAGCAGCAGAAGACATCAAGCCCCCTGTAGTTGAGGCAGAAGCTTCAGCCCCAAGCAAACGCCCGTCGCTGTCATCGCTACCTTCCTGCTGGAAGGATGCCAGCGATTCTGGAAGGGGACTCGTCGTGCTGCTTGGGTTACCAGTTAGAGTGGTAACCTGGGACTCTAAGACATTTTCCCATTCCAGATCATCTGACGTATCACTGTTCTCTTCATTGAGATGCGATAAAGGCTCACTGTTGCTCTCAGACTCACTCGGAAGACGACTGAAGGATACTTTGGGTACAGATAGCAATAAATCAGCGTGAACTTCAATGGTACCACTCCTGCAATCACAACAGACAAACATCATTAAGGACCCTTCTGACTCACGTTATGTTTCTATAAATGCAAGAGGTCTGCCATGCTCGAGCACTACGCAAACATGATGTACGATAAGTAAGCGTATGGCAATCCAGCAGTGCGTTCAGTAGCACTTGTTCGTGCAGTTCTAATATAAAACGTGTATGTGAGTGACTTGTGCATGTAATTTCTCCAGCATGACGAGCAATAAAATAGTGACGTAATCTAAGAAGCTAATGGGGTTGCTTTCTTACCATGTATAAGTTTAACTTTAGAGACGACATAATGCTTGATAGACAGATAGCAAAATGGATAAACATCCAAACATGGAATGCTAAGGTGGAAACACTGCAGGCCTTGAATTTTATCTTTGAGAGGGCAAGGCCATTTTCATTTTGCAAAGGGCACTTCCATTAGAAAATCTTAAAGTCTATGGGAAACTTTTGAAGGGGCACCAAGGCCAAGACAAGGGGCAACAGAAGCCATGGCCTCCAAGGCCTCCCAAGTAAATTCCAGGCCTGAGCTGGGGGCACAATCTTTAACTATACCTTCCTAGATGTTTGTTGCTGGGGCTGAGTAGTGTCAAGAGGTTTCGTACGGTGTAATGAGGATGCAGACAGTCAGCTTCAACATTCTAAATACAATTCAGATTTAAGAAAATTATTATTGGCATTTTTCAAATGAAAGACCTGGCGAGAATTTGAAACAAATATCAAAGTTACTTACACACTACATGTGTTCGTGTTTTTAAACACACAGAGCTTTACACAGCATCATAGCACGAGCATACAACAAATAAATGTTTATGAGTGCAATGGTGAGAGTATTTTTATGAGTTGAAATAATGGAATGTTCAATTCAACGAGGCAGAGCCGAGTTAAATGGAACATAACCAATCTTTCAAAGAATGAAAACATTATCAATATGCACGAATGCAAAACACTCATTATTTGTTTTATTTAACACCCAGGCAGATCCTTGTCATTTGATTGGAGGATAAAACTACAAGAATAGAACAAAAAGTCTTCAAGATTGTATTCTCGCATCCTTTCCGCTGGTGGTTTAGCGCGCAATAGTTAAAAAGGATGGGACGAAAATGCAAGGTGAATAATACCAAATGCACAATTAATATTTATTTATTTATTATGGTTTAAAAACACACAACATGGCCGTTTGTATCACAGGGCCACACTAATTTGACATGCTTACAATATAAAAATTCAATATTACAAGACAATCAAAAATACGGACCAGCCAGAAATGAGAAATTAATCCAATACTATTCTGAAAAAATACAAATTAGCAAAAGTCATCACGAAGAAGAAGCATTACAAGATACACCTTTACATTAAATGATAAAAACAACAAAACAGACATTCATACAAATTTTTAAAAACCTGGGCCTAATTTTATAGAGCTGCTTAAGCACAAAAAAGTAGCTAAGCACAACAAAATTATGCTTACCAGAATAAGGTTACCAGCCAAAATACTATGTCACATGTACAATATGTGACTGGTATCCTGCTTATTTTTGCTCGCAGAACATTTTTAGGCAATAATTTCTGCATAAGCAGCTCTCTGAAATTGGGCCCTGTACAAAGCTGGAGTTGGTGAACAGTTCTCACTAATACAAGATACAAACTCTGGTAAAAGAGAAGAAATTTATAAAAAGACCTACAGTGGGAAAGAGGTTGTAACTTTTATTTCAACCCTTCACCAACAAGATTAACACTATATGCTTCTGCGCTCTATCTAATGAAGATAAATGACGTGCAGAAGCTCAGGTTTAAATGTGACAACAGTACTCCATTTAATTTAAACAGTTAAAACCACAAAATTTAAAAACGTACCTGACTGAAGCATAGATAAAGCACATTAATGTTGAGTTTATCAACAGCCTTGTAGAACTCATACGAGCTTAGTTGGTCCCCACAAAACAAACTGTAGAAACAAAACGAAAATATATATTAATCACGTTACAGGGATGCTATAAACTAGTGGCATGATGGAGGAGGGTATGCCATAGCCTGATCATCTGATGTCACACTTCGAGGCTTGTGAATAACACCAGATAGCTGCCTGACCAGATGCTGCCAGATAAACCTTTGACCTCACATTAATTTCACACGGAGATTCGCAGTCAATTCACACGTTTATGTACACTTATTACATAGTGAATAAAACAACATTACATGCATGTACAAACATTATGCACACGCTGCATGCAGACGATCGAAAGTGCAAGCTGACAAATTAGGCTACATCACCTAGGACCAATCATAACACACATGTGGAAAGCTTAAGTCACTGCTCGTTTATCCAATAAAATCATTGTATCCAATGAAATCATTGAGCCTGTAAGACCAGTTCCTGTCTTTATCCTTGCAGATAAAGGCAGGGGACCAATCTAGCCAGAACTTCTTTTCAACACAAGGATGACTCTGGATGACCCAAATTTTCCCAGGTTTTCCTTAAATATGTATTTTCTTAATCCCACACCTTTCTTCTAAACTAGGTACAGTACGATTTAAAGTACAGTTAAAAAAGTTGAGATAGTCAATTGGTACATGGCTACCTGGGAAGGAAGTGTTTCAAAGTTTGAAATTCAAACGTGGCAAAACAATGCCGTATGGAAAATACAGTGATAGGAACAAACTAGGACCAATTTCATGGCACTGCTTACTGCGGACTTCTGGCCATTTCTCAAAAAACAAACATACAATATACAAATAGTCTCTTGGGGGATGGCCCATATCAAGTTGGCCAGGATTAAGGGAGCGTCGCAAAAGTCGGAACGGTAGAAACATTCTAATTGATTGGATAAGTATTCCAGAGCGTGCTCATGGACCGATCCGTTGGACCACCGCAACGTTCCACTGGAATGTTCAAAATGCTAATGCGCATATTCACTCATGTAGGATTTCTCCCGTACTTCAGCACAATGATGTGGTCCAGCGGAACGTTCTGGTGGTGCAATGGATTGCGGGCGTGTGCCAACGGAAACGTTCTTTTGCGCCTAGAACGTACCAGACTTTTGAGACGCCCCCTAACAAACAAGTACTCAAACACTTTGACTCAAAATGTTGCCAATCCAAAATTGAAAATGGGAACATTAAATATACATTTGAAGTCAATTTCTGTGCATACAGCCCAGAATTCTATGGTAAGCAGGTTCGGGGATACAAAAAATGATTACAGATAACATTTAATCAACAATGGGAGAAAAAGTAATCAAGACTAAATACAACTGTTGAACATACAGCAATAAGCCATTTTGAGATATGGTGGACACATTACTGTAACACTATTTGGTTTGGGTAAATATGTCTGTATACACCCAAATCCCACAGTGCACTCCTATAGTGTCCACCATATCTCAAAAAGGCTAATAGCGTCTTGAAACAAAGACCAGTGCCTGACCTGAAATGTGACTTTTTGGGAAGCACAACGTTGAGATAGAACGCGAGTAGAGACACCAACTGAGCCGTATGACATAGAGCACCGCTGATCATCTTACCAGGGTTGTAGAGGTCTAGCTGGGAGTCAGAAGCTTGGTGGTCATTTTCTTTGGCTGCAACTGAAGAAAAAAATGATGGGTAAATGTTTCTGTTTGTCAAATATAAGCTCAAAGTGCTTTGTAAGTTGACGAGGACTCAAAATTAAGTTGCTCAATAATAATAATAATAATAATAATAATAATAATAATAATAATAATAATAATAATAATAATAATAATAATAATAATAATAATAATAATTAGTTCTTATACAGCGCATTTTACTTTGATCTTTCTCAGCTCCCTGGGGAGTATACAGCCCTGAGCTGCCGTGGCGCTCCGAAGGCTTTTCAAACACAATATCAACCTCTACCCTCGCAGGTACCCATTTATACCCCTGGGTGAAGAGAAGTAATTATAGTGAAGTATCTTGCTCAAGGATACAAGTGTCATGACCGGGATTCGAACCCACACCCCGATGACTTCACCCCGATGACTCAACCATCAGAACTTGAATTCAATGCTCTAAACCACCCGGCCACATGACACCCTAATAATGTTAATGAAAACTGTTGTTAATTTAATGTATTTATCATTACCAACGATATATCATTTGCAGCATATATCTTATGGTACACAAGCCGCGTGTGACGTTGGTGCAAGGGGGTCAATAGTTAATGTGGGAACATCATTTAAAACGCCATTACTGCATCAGACTGTTTAGAATTGATCTTTAATTTGCAAAAGGCTGTTCATCCGGTCTTACCCCAAGCAGTATATGCAGTATAGTCTCCATTAGCAGGTAGACACACAGCACTTGGATGCACCAGGCTATAGTGTACCTCTTGGCTGTTCTCTGTGTAGACCCAGCGTCCCTGTACATAAGCCATTCTCCTTGCCTCAGCCAGAGCGGCTACCACCTCTTCATCCCCTTCACGCTCCTCCTCTGGGTCAGTTGATTTACTTTCTCTGTCGGCATAAAAAGGAGAACTCAATCTATCACACGATCAGGCAAAACAAATCCATTGCAACTTTCTTTTCCAACATGACATTCCCGTCAATGGGAACCATCTTTATCTTAGTCTAATATTAAATCTCCCATTGAATCGGATCAAGTGTTAGTTGGTCTTTTTTTAAAGGTAGGGTCATAGATTGGTAAATACTCCAAAAGTTCATGACCATAAAAACTTACTTTGTGAAAAGCACTGCAGCTGTAGTTCAACCCAAAAGTTCTCATCCCTTTCAATGAAGTCAATATTTTATCTGTCATTACCAAAACCATATAAACTCTTGACTCTACCCTTACCCTTCCTTCCTTCCTTTAAAGTGCAGCCTTCAAATGATTGAGGATAAACGCACTGCCAGACACACCGGGGCGAACCCCTTCTCTCAGCGATAAGTGTGTACTGGGGTCTTTTACGTGCATTGATAGTTCTTATAACAACACGCGGGACCTACGGCTTTATGTCCCATCCAAAGGACAAAGCAATAATGGTTAAGTGTCTTGCTAAAGGACACAAGTGTCACGACTGGGACTCGAACCCACACTCCTCTGATTAGAAACACCAGAGCTTGAGTTCAGGCTCTTAACGGCTCGGCCACGACACGCCACCCGTATGTCATTCATACAAATATATTTGATCTTACCCAGTATGTATTTCATTAATTGGGAAGATATAAGAGATGAGCTGATCCACATTGGTTCTTCTCAAAGCTGACAACTTCTCCTCACGGCCCTGCAGTTCATCATGGGTATGACGCATGAATATTTGCTCTGCAAAAAGTCAAAGTCACACACTTGGTAAAAAACTACTTACAACGAATGTTGGAACCTGCTTGACAAAATGGAGAGTTTCATTCAGCTTAACCACGGTTCATACTTAATGCGAAAGTGAAGCTTATTTCCTTTCATCAAAATTGTAAAAAACAGCGCGTACCGATTATTGCGTCACAAAAATTCGCTTCGGATTTTGCTTTCGCGTGAAGTATGAACCGGGCTTTAGGATTACATAGTTCTTCTTGAATGAAAACTACAAACAGAAACAAAACCATTAGGAGTTTTCTACACTTGACGCTTCTATACACATGTGCCACAGACTTCAACAAAGTACCATACTTTCCAGGATGCATTTCTTCTGTTTGTACAGTTGACTTTATGTGGAAACCCCATGGCTTATGTACTGTCGACTTAGTCTCCACAGTCTCCTGAGGAATTTTGATTTATAAATACAAAACACATTGTTGATTACTCAATAAAAATGGCTGCATTTGTGTCCACTCACCTATGTATTTCTTGATGCGCTCCAGTTTATGCTGGTGTATTCCAGCTTTGGCCGTCATGTCTCTAATCTTCGTACTCTGTAAAGTATATGTGGTTTTGTCTGTAAAGGAAACAAAATGGTAGCCAATGAGAAAGATATGATGTAAAATGATAGAAAATTAAAGTTTAACAACTTCTGAGGGATGTCAGAGGGATGAATTTGAATTCCAATCATCCAGTTTTCAGAAAATAAATAAATAAGTAGGTCTATGAAAATTAAAGGTATTATACAGGATTGGCAAGGATAAAAATCATCATTGTTTCATTTTAGTCTGAAAGCCAACAGATTATGAAGTTCATACTACCATTTTTTCTGTGAAACATTTCCCTCTGAAATGAGGCCATATTCAAGAAAACTGTATCTGAAAACCTAAATTACAACCAAAATTAATGACAATGTGTTTACATGCTGAAAATTGTGCATGGTTTTTCACTATTTTCTCCTGACTCGCACAACGGGCTAAGCCCAAATTTTCACAGGTTTGTTATTTCATGTATGTGGTTGATCACACAAAACATGAACACTGTCTGCGACTGTTTTGTCAGCTCCACCAATCCTGTATAATACCTTTCAAGCAAGCAGCATTGTGCATGCTTATAGAGCAGTTGGAGCATGCAATTCAATTCAATTCAACTCAATAAAACTTTATTGTCCCTCTATGGGAAATAACTTTGGCCTTAAACATAAAATACATAAAACAGTATACATCAAAATACATCCAATTTATGGTGAAAATGTTTACTCAAATATATACATCTGAACAGATGTCAAAAATCGTTGCGGTACCTGCTGCTAAAATATTGGATTCAAACTGCCTCTAGCTATCGGGTAATCTCGGTGGTCTAGTGGTAAGACATCTGCTCTAGAATGGCAACGGTCGTGTGTTTGAATCCCATCTGAGTAATATGCCTGTGGTGGTTTTTTTCACAGGACTCAAGAAAGTACTGAGAGAACAGTTCTCGTTGTGTGGGTAAAACAAAGATACAAAATCAATAATAACTCACCAACTTGCACCATGCTCTTGCTTTCTTCCAGAGCTTTCTGCACTAACTCCAACCTCTCCTTCAGCATTGAAACCTCCCATTTCTAAGATATAGCAAATCATGAAAATATTCAAAAAGATAACTTAAAGATGGTCTCCAAAGGTCAAATTAAGTTTTGCAATGCATTTATTTTTCAATAGAGTCCTCATGAAAGTGGGGAACAAATTACAAGTCTCTAACCTCACGTTCAAATGGTGTAAAATGTTATTTTATTTTATACTCTTTCAGAGAGAAATTTGAAGCAAAAACAAATAAATCTGTACATTCCAAAAAGGAAATTTTGCGCCAGTCAAAAGGTCAAATTCAATGCTATTTTGATAGAATGTCATCAAAATTCAGGAATGAACTGAAATTCTTTGTAGAAAAATGTTTCCTTTGTAGGTTTGAAAATTTCCCACATATAGAAGTTGCTGTTGGTGATAGACCAATCCTTTAAAAACTTAAGGCATATTGATCAATCACAACAATACATTCTGAAATGCATGACTGTACAATTTGCTCACAATGCAAGAGTGCAAGTAGTATGCTTGTCCCATGTATGATGTGATTAGGGTCTGAACCTGTCTGTATAAAAATTAACAATAACGTACATTTTTGCCAGACAAACTCTAAATAAGAATAGTTTGGACATTTGCATATAACAAAGAATTAACCCCAAGTTCCCAAATCTCAGTGCCTTACCTTTGCTGCTGTGGCAACAGTTTTTTCGAGCTTTTTGGATACTCTATAATTGAAAATGGGGAGAAAATTCATCAAATTAATGCAGAAGTAATTTCAATGGTGACCACAAGTAAAAATGATATTGAACACATTTGAACTTCCTGAAGTTTCTTTCATTAATAATTCAAATCGGTCAAACTATAATTCACATTTTCATCAACATCACTCTTTTCAACCAAATCATTCTTATAAAAATAAAACTGACTGTTAACATAAATGTTGAAAAAACTAAAAGTTGTTTTCAAAGAGCGAATTACAGAAATCCAATTGTCAGTGGTCTTACTTTTCATAGATTCCGATTCTTTCCTTTCTGAGTTGTTGCAAACGATGTAACTTGTCCGAAAATCTGTAAAATTTTACACAACAACCAGAATCACTAAGTTTCAATCTTAAAGGTAGGGTCATAGATTGGTAAGTAATCCAAAAATGAATGACCATAAAAACTTACTTGGTGAGAAGCACTGCAGCTGTTGATATAAACCATTTTGAGAAAGGATTCCTTTCGAAGTAATAGGCCTATGGTTTGGAAAAATATTCACAAAAAAACATTTGAATCCGAGGGTTGGTGTCCAGTCGCAAATGCTGTGGTAAGAGATGCAGTTGGTACACCTCGCTAAATGTGGATGGATTTGATGTTCTTATGAAAGTACTGAGACAGTTTTTTTTGCAGTTTTCTCAGCAAGTAGACACTGTATTCAGTTGAAACTTTCACATGTTACTTTTATTATTGCATCTTTCGTTATAATGTTGCCTAATTATAAATCAGCTTTACCTCAACAAAAACCAATCTATGACCCTACCGATACCTTTAAATGTTTTAAAGTCTTTTTCCTCATCACAAATACTGTGTTTTTCCCTCATTAACATTGTCAATTACTTATTTTCATTTTGAGGTGAACATAGAAAAATTAACTAGAATGGGATTTGAACCTGTGACCTCCGGGTCTTGTTTCCGTGCTTTACCAACTGAGCTATTTACATGTAAATGTAGCCCTAATTAATTATTTAATTTAAAGGAACATTACTTTTTGATTCAACATAAAAAATCTGACATACATGATGAGAAGCTTAATATATTTGTAAAAAAAAAACAATTAAATAATCTTTCAATCATAACCATTAAACCATACCATACAGTAGGCCTAATACACATAATTTTGTAGAAACTTTCAATTTCAATATTTACTTACATGTACTCTATTATTTAGCAAGGATATTTACCGTTAATGGTGAAATGTTGCGAAATGGTACCTCACTGGTAAATCATACAAACATAGCGCACACTTTCAGAGGGAATTAAAATCTGAAATTACTGTAAAATAGCGATTTAGAATGTTTACCAACGACAGAGTTAATTAAATATCCTCTGCCATTTATTTAGCAAAAATACAAACCATGACAAAATATCAAGAAACATCTTTTATAAATATATATTGAGTATTTGATGTACCAGCATGGAGACAGAATAATCCTCCATCATTTTCATACATTTCGTTTGCAATTAAAAAAGTCCGAATTGAGCTTTGTACATACTCGAGTTTGCAATCTGTTTAGTTTACATACCTTTCAGTGACAGTACTGATCTTGCCGTTTCCACTGATGTTGTTGTTGCTAGAGTGGATAAAATCTCCCTTTTCTACACACCTTTTGCAGGTAAATGGCTTCTTGGTTCTTTCACAAAGTGGACAGCGTTCAACAGCAATAATGAGACCACCAAACGGTGGAACTATTCTGGGAAATTCGTTATTTTGGCTGTCCTCTGTGTCGTGAATGTTTTCTTCTTGCGAGGCCATTTCCATTTTTTTTATTTTTAATGATCAAGTCATACTAAATAACAATGGGTATTGCACCCAGACGTCATGCCTGAATTTAATGTTTATTAACACAAAGAGGCCGTTTAGTAGGTAGAGTGACCTGCCTATGCTACTTTGAGGTTTGAGGTTTGACAATGCGCGCATGTAAATTGCACAGTGGCGTTACCGTTAGTTTCAAGTTTTTCTTTTATGTTTAACCACACACACAGACAAAATGTTTTATCACGTGAGTATTATTAATTTGCAATATTTACTCTGGTCAATTTTTTGTTCGATTTTCAGTCTAAGACTAAGAGGGAAAATGCAATAAACCAGAGAAGATTTCAAGGAGTTGTAAACATGTTTAGCAAAGCAATGTGTAAGTCGCCTTTTTCCGACACAAGTAGAAAAACAAAACAAAGCAACTCGACCCTTTTCTTTCTATGAAATGATACTTTGATAAATATATAAATTTCCTTTGGATAACGGAAAAATACTGAATTGTTTACAACATACACCCATGTTTAGATATGATTTCATGTCAATGTGTAGGTGTTTTTTTTATAGAACTAACTAAACTAGCAGAAAAGATAACACTAATTTACAAATTCTCTTTTTTGTGAAATCTGTGCCTGTTTAACACTAACTATTTTAACACTACGGTTTCTTTATTCCATTGATTGAGTATTGGGTTTGTATTATGATTTATTAATATTCACTATATTTTGTTATTATTACATAAAAAAGCTATATATCTGACTGCCACTTTTCCACTTATTTATTACATAAAATATCTTACTTGCCAAGATAAGATAAGATAGATAAGATTTTTGGGAAGTCATATCATGACCATTCATTACTATTGTGTTAAAAAGTGGTGGTCGAATACCGCACTCTTCACTGATTTTTATTCATTTTGGTTTCTTCAATAATTTATCATTTATTTTTATCACTTTATATACAGATTTGTTGTTGTAATTATTGTTGTTTTTATTTTGACAAGTTTCAGTGACAGAAACATTTATTGGGAATTAAAGTGATCAGCAATTCTCTCTCTTTGTTGAAAACAATTATACATCACGTGTTGTCACTTGCTGTTTTTATTTTACTTTTGAAAAAAAGCTTTATCCCACATGATGTTTTGCCTGTTCTTCACTCATTATGACCAAAAACATAACCGTGTTTGGGTTAAATAATAAGATGTTTTATTTTGGTCTTTATTATGAGTGAAAAGGTGGTGGTCGGATTCAGCATTTATCGGCATCTCAATTTCTTTGAAGTTTCTTTTTATGAAACATCATTTCATTTATCATAAGTAATAAACAATGTCTTATATAACTCAGTTTTACGTGTTTTATATTCCGATGCAGATATCCTTAGAGCATGAAATTCTTCTTCATCCCCAATACTTTGGGCCCAACTTGCTGAATACTGTCAAAAAGAAACTCTTCACCGAGGTGGAAGGAACGTGTACTGGAAAGTAAGACTGAGTGTTGTAAAGGAGTTTGAAAATATATGAACCCCACCAACTGGGCATTTCAAAATCACAAGGTCTACATATAACCAAATTGCATCCTGCTCATGAAGAGTTCATCATCAAGTATTCAAAGAAAGGATTAATGACACAAATCTCTTCCGAATCCATGCCCTATTCTACTTCAGCTTAAAGGCCTTGTCACACAGGGAAATTTGTTCAGGTAACTTTAAGGCAACCTAATGCAGTGTATGCAAGGGGAACACATTGGCAGCTTAATAAAATACATTCCAAGAAAAACCATGAGAAAACTGAAATGTGAATGATCTTTTTTATTGGAGATTGCCTGGAATTAGTTGCCGGTAAATTTATCCTTAACACTTTTGCCAACATAACCAAGAATGTATCACCTCCGTGGTCTCATCCATAAAATGTTTTCCCATTATTTTTACATCCATACAGTTAATCTCTCTCAGGTAATCTAGATTAACAAAGATCATGGAGGTTTATTTCTTACGTCCAGGCATAGATCTATCTAATCTTCCTTCTTTTGTGTGATCCTCTCCTCAGGTATGGCTTTGTAATTGCCGTGACGACAATCGATAACATCGGGGCTGGTTTAATTCTTCCCAGTCGAGGGTTCGTCAGATATCCAATCAAGTACAAAGCCATTGTCTTCAGACCCTTTAAAGGGGAAGTTGTTGATGCAGTCGTCACACAAGTCAACAAGGTATTAACCGGAACCCCTCCCAAATCCTCCCAAATTTTCATAACAGTTGCTCATCACGCGCCCAGGGGTACCAATCTCATTTTGGTGTTGAGTGACCATTTAGTGGACGATTGATGAATTGATGAATTTGGGGTTAAACTTTTCGTAGGGCCAGAATGTGGTTTTGAATCCTAGGCTGACTAGCTGTGAGAAACATTGTCTGATCTAAGGAATCAACAAGACACTTGAAGATTGCGACTTAAACTCAGTGGTCGGTGGTTTCTTTCCCTGCCTTTCATCTCTGTGGACCCTGGTTCCAATCCCACTTCAGACCACATATGGATTGGGTTTCAGTCCCTACCTGATTGCTTGGGTTTTCCCCATTGGGGTTTTCTTCCCACATCTAAAACAGAGCAGTTCTTCTTCTTTCATATTTATCCTGTTATTGGCACTAATTGTACTGTTGGATGTGTCATAAAATAAAATTAACTATCAGGCCTGAGAGTTACAGTGATTAATTACATTTGGTTTTATTGCTAGAAACCTACATAAAATTGTTACTGTTTTCATTTAAATGGAAAAATAATGACAAATTTTTGCTATTTTTTTGTTGCTGCCAGGTTGGTCTTTTCACTGAGATTGGGCCACTATCATGCTTCATCTCAAAACATGTAAGTGTAAATCAGGGTGCTTTTTCAAATCATTTGGCCTGTCAGACAAATAAAAATCTGTATTCACTCACACTATAAAGTCATTTACGTTTAGTGGAAGGTTTTCACAGATTTTATAATTTTGCAATTTACTGTAGTTTCACGGAGGTGGCCTGATGCTTCGTTTTTGAAAGGGCAAGTACACCAAAGCATCTTCTCCTTGGTAAAGGGCACCTCTACAAGGAAATGTAAATCTCTATTGGAACATTCAAGGGGCACCAAGGCAATGACCGGGGGCAACGGAGGCAACTGCCTCTGTAAAGTATCAGGCCTGGATATTTCACACCAAATCAAAGCCACCCATGAGAATGACATGGATATGTAAATTAAATACTGACTTAGGCTGTTTCTGAATTAGAGGCTGTGGCTTGATCACCATGTGAACATGGGTTGAAGTGTAGGAGGCCACTAGAAACACCCTTAGCAACAGCCACTAGTGTGGATGCGGCTTATATTATTTAGAGGGTTGCATGAGTGAGATCATGTACAACGTCCTTTAACCACAAAGCAAAGACTTGCTCTGTGCTTCAACTGTAATAATTGAAATTGTTGAAATCTGCTAAATTAGCAGTGAGTTATATTTACCATCATAGTGGATTGAATCAGTGTGAAGCTTTGGTTGAGTAACATGTGTTGTTTTTCTAATTTGCAGTCCATTCCAGCAGACATGGAGTTTGATCCCAATTCCATTCCACCATGTTACAAGACAAAAGATGAGGTATGTCATGTTTGAGATTTGTCAATTGCAGAGAGTAAACCTGAGGTTATCAAGGATGTGTTTATATCAAACATCCCACTCCACACTTATTTCACATCATTCATCAACCCTGGTTGGCTTTCCTAATAATACTAATTAGTTTTTAGTAATTAGTAATTAGCTTTGTCTACATTATTTATTTCCAGACAGCTTTTTGAAGTTTTTAAATTATGAAACTCATTTATGTAACAACTTGAACAAGAAGGTGTGGTGCATTCAGTAGCTACTGCCAGAAACACCGGGGCAAACCCCTTCTCTTAGCGATAAGTGTAACTGGGTTCTTTTACGTGCATTACACAACACATGGGACCAACTGCTTTATGTCCCATCCGAAGGACACAAGTGTCAAGACCAGGGCCCAATTTCATAGAGCCGCTTAAGCAGAAAATAGTGCAAAAGTTTTCTGCTTAGCAAAAGTAAGCAGGATACCAGTCACAGATTGTACATATTACATGCTATTTTGGCTGGTAACCTTATTCTGGTAAGCATAATTTTGTTGTGCTTAGCTATCTTTTGTGCTTAAGCAGCTCTATAAAATTGGGCCCTGGACTCAAACCCAACAGTGATTTGCCAAACATGGGAAGATACATGAACAAATGAAGCTGAACCATATCAAACAACAATGCACATTCATTTAACTGGACTCGTCAAGCTTCTATATGTACATTATGAATTTCCTTATGGACCAATAAAATTATCTGAATCTGAATCTGAATCTGAATGAAGCTCTAATCATACAGAGTTTAATGTTTAGTATTTGTATGTAGGTAACTATTCTTTCCAATGGGGGTTAGGGTAAGGGTTGAGGGTACAGTTTGATTGTACAGACTTTGAACATCTTCTCTTCATCTGTTTCTTCAGGATGTTGTTATACAGCAGGATGATGAAATCAGACTTAAGATTGTCGGAACGAGGGTAGATGCATCAGATATAGTAAGTACATATTACCTTCCGTGATGATCTTGTGTATAAACGTTTCTCCAGTAATTTTTGTTATTTAAAGTTTTAATAATGTAATAACATTAGTTTTATACAGCACTTTTCTCCCAAACATTTCAAAGTGCTGCAGTTCAGTTTGCTGCCCATCCAAGTCAGCCATCAACACCAGGGGTCTATTTCACAAAACACTAAGATTAATCTTGAGATGACTTGTCAGTATTACCATTCGTTTTATAACATCACACTTTGCTTAACAATTAAGATAGATTTGCACTTAAGATCAATCTTAGCTGGGCCCAATTTCATAGCTCTGCTCTCCTTAAGCAGAAAATATTGTTGAACAAATTGCAGCTAAGAAAACCAGTCACATATACCATATGTGACATGGCCTTCGAGCTGATAACCGTTACTATGGTAAGCATACTTGTTTTGTGCTTACCCACTTCATGTCCTTGGGCAGCTCTACAAAATTGGGTCTTGCAGGTTAAGCCCCTTGCCCCTTCCAGGCCTGGAATTCCATCTTTGAGAGGGCAAGGCCATTTTCATTTTGCAAAGGGCACTTCCATTAGAAAATCTTAAAGTCTATGGGACACTTTTGATGGGGCACCAAGGCCTAGACCAGGGGCAACGGAGGCCGTGGCCTGCGTGGCCTCCTTGTGATTCCAGGCCTGCTCTTCTCTTTCACAATGAAGTGTGCTGGACTAGTTTTTATGTGCAAATTACACACCCAAGGGACCTACGGTGTTAAGTATCATCCAAATGATGTAGATCTTCGGGATTTGAGGAGATGATTAAACAGTCATTAAATGAAAACAACCAAAATAAATCAATTTTTTCTTTAGTACGCATTTACTTCAACATGCATTCACTGTAGTAATATCATATGACTTGTTCCTTTCTTTCCAGTTTGCAATAGGAACTCTGATGGACGACTTCCTAGGTGAGTTTATAAGTACTTGGAATGCACTTGTAATTTATTAGAAATTTAGGCTTTATCAGAAGGGATTAAACTAGCATATTTTCATTTTCTGCTATCATTTAGACGATGCTGGCATTTTCCAAAGCCCTGGAAGAACACCACTTTTGTGATGGTTATTATTTTGTTATATAGGTTTTGAGGCATTGCATGGTGGGGTATCAATGTCTGTTTAGCTTGCAGTATCACCATGTGTATATCTACTTTGCTGTGTAGATTTTTGTTCTTTGAGAACTTGTCTTGCTATGTATTCTACTGCCGCGGAGTAGATTTCGGAATTCTAACAATTATTTGTTTGTTTGCAGGTCTTGTCAGCTAGCTCGTCATCAATTGGGTATGGAGAGTTTTTTGTGTGTATAATGATCCACACAATCCGTGATGGCTACCAGCGATATACGCAACGTCTCTACATTATACATAAAGAGAATTGCACCAAAGCGTTACCAGTGTGGTTGACCAGACAGGTGATTATCATCCGAGGATAATCCTTGACCCTAATCCTCTGGGTTTTCTGGCTAGGAACCGTTCAAAATCCATATCCTGGATTGTAACAGACCTTTTGTGTGTGATGGATAACCCCATGCAGGGTGTGTGTTTGGTTTGACTGGTTGGTACCGATTCCTTCAACCTTAGGCAAAAGAAATATAAGGACTTTAAGGAATTTGAAGTAAGTTGTGTTCAGCACCATTGCTAAACTGCCACGTCATGGAATGCCCGGGAATTTCTCTTTTAGAGGGCTCAAAATATTTCCTTGCAGATCAAACCATACATTTTAACTTGAACTTGAACATGAGAATTGAAAGAGTGTAGTTTCTAGAACACACACCTATTCCTTATTAATGTTGCATGTAGGTTTGAACTTCACAAATCATTCATAGTTTGAGAGTTCTCTGACAGACACAGTGACACGGTATAATTCCTGGCAGAATGTTCTAGGATGTTAACTTTGCAGGGCTCAATATTTTAGTAAAATTACGACCAGACAAGGCCGGGGGTGTTGTGTTTTTGAATTATAATACCTCACCTCATCTTTAATTTTAAACATCATGTTTAATCTTTCAATTTTGTTGTGTGAAAGTATTACCCATAAGACAAATGAGATAAATCTTCTACTTGTGCTTGTTCAACTAAGCACAAATTTATTTTGAAACTGTGTAGATATTTTATTCTGATTTTGATTCTGGTCTTGTAACAAATGTTCTGGTCCTGTAAAAATGTTGAGCTACAAGCCCTCTGGTCTTGTGGATTTTCCCCCCAATTCCTGCCCTGCTTTGAATATAAAAAACACATTAGCTTTAAAGGCAGGGTCATAGATTGGTTTTTGTCAATGTAATGCTTATTTATAGGCAAAATTATAAAGAAAGATACAATAAAAGTCGCATGTGAAAGTTTCAGCTGAATACAGAGTCTACTTGCTGAGAAAACAGCAACATCCTATCGCGGTATTTTCACAAGAACGTCAAATCCATCCACATTTAGCAAGGTAACTGCAGGTAACAACCGCATCTCTGGCCGCAGCATTCGTGAACAGACACCAACCCTCAGAAATCTGAGAAACAATTTATGCATGAATCGTTCCTCAGATTCTAATGTGTTTGGGTGAAAAATTTTCAAAACCATATTACTTCAAAGGGAGTATTTTCTAAAAAACAGTTTCTACTATCAACAGTTGCAGTGCTTCTAACCAAGTAGGTTGTTATGGTCATTAATTTTTAGAGTACTTACCAATGTATGACCCTACCTTTAATTTAAAATTTAATTATGTGTTTATAAGATCTTTAAATGGGAAGAGTGATATTCTCTACAATGTAAGGTCAAAGAGCATTTAGCCTGGTTTTTTTCCCAATCCTAAAATGGATGCAAGTCATTTAAAAGATGCCATTTGGGAAAGATTCTTAACATAATTTTTGATTCTCTTTAATGTTGTTGAGGTAAACCTGGATTGTGGCATTTATTTACAGTTGGGTGAAAAAAATGAATCTATACAATAATATTCAGTGACAATGATAATTTCCAAATACTTTATGAAAAATTAGCTAAACTTATGATAAAAACATTAAATAAAATTGTGCACATATACCCGTATTTTGTAATATAGAACAGCAGAAATAAATACGTTTGAAACTTTTTTTCATGAATTCCTGTGTCCAACGTTGTGCTTTATAATGTTGATGTAAAGGCTGGGCTAGAGACACTTCAGTTTTTATTCCGACTGGACGTGATGGTGTGGGTCCATACTGAGGCCCAAAGCTTTGTATAAAAATGAAGTCTGCACAGCCATCTGGAAGAAAAATTACCAAATATTTTGATTATTGGAATTGAAATGGATGTTGTGCCTGTCCCAAAATCTTCACAAATTATCAAATTATTTTCTAAATTGTTTAACTACTTCGACGATGATGACCCAGCACTTTAACCACCTGAACGATGATGGTGTTCCATCCCAACTTCCCAACCACGCCACTGGCCAGACGCCAATCTATTTCTACTATCATCACTCCATGCTAATAATAAATGTACTTTGCAAAAGTGATGGGAATGGGGAGACTGGCTCCAATGCTACCCTATGTATTTACCGTGGTACTGCAATCCCAACTATAGTTGGGACCAGTCCCAACTATAGTTTGGGCGATTGTCAAGTTGGGGCGGAACAATGGCAATACACTGCAATCAGTTTGTAGGTACAGCAAACATTGCTTCATGCAAAAAGTTCAATTCACCTACACCCTAAGCCCCTGATATCCCATCTAAGATCTGAATCATTACTATTTTTCCTTGTGAAAAACATGGCATATAAAACCAGTGCAGCATGATGAGTTTTACTTTCACATTATTTGCTTTTTCCAACCATGCTTTAGAAAAGCTCTTGAGACTCGCATGTAACTTACTTGCTCGTGTGGACTGGTCTCGCCCCCTTGCCCAAAATGGCCGCCCTCTTCTTGAACCCACAAATACAATGCATTATGGGAATGTTTTGATAGGTTCATCATGTGACGCAGCTTGGCTGTGTACTTCAGTGGTACCCAGAAGGGTACCCTACTGTCGGCAAGGGATGCAATGATCAGCATGGACGGATACTCCTAAAAGCAAAAGAAAAACATGAGGGACGTGTCACACGAGGCAATTTTTACAGGCAACTTGGAGGCACCAACTGCAGTACATGACACAGGACCACTTCTTTTGTTAGCACACGGGAAATTTTTCAAACAATGTCGTACGATCACCAAGAACAACACTTGTAAATTGTCTCGTGTGTCATGGCCCAAAGAGGGATTCCAAGGTCAAATTCAAGTTTGTGACGCACTCATTTTTCAATAGGTAGAGTCCATAAATCTCTAACCTTGCGCTTAAATGGTGTCAACATATCATTTTATTTTATACTCTGTCAGAGCGAAATTTTAAACATGACGTCAACAATTTGTGTCTGTACATTCCAAAAGAGGAATTTATTTGTGCATTAGTCAAGGTCAAATTCAATACCTTGTTGATGAATATCATCTAAATCAGGAAATGAGCTAAAGCATTTCCTGTACAAAACTGTAAAGACCCATATATTTGAAATGTGATGTCATTGAATGTTTTGAGAAGGCTATAAAATACAATGGCATTTTACACCTTTTTAACATGAGGATAGAGACTTGTAACTTTTTTTCCACTTCAATAAGAACTCTATCTAGTTGAAAATGAGTGCATCACAAAACTAAATTTAACCTTTGAACCACTTTTTAAATGTTTACCATTCACTGGTATAAGGCACTGCGTATTCAATACCATTATTACATGTATATCACACCAAGGGTTTTCCTTCAACCATCCGGTGCTCAAAAATTAAAATCTCAAAGAAACCAGAGGGGTTAAAAAAGATGCAAATTTTGGGCAAGACACGTTACCATTAGTTGTATTTGGGCAACGATTTTCAGCTGTATAGGTCCTATGTACAAGAACAATAAATTGCAACAAATTTAATGAAGGTTTTAGTTAAATTCAATAGGCCAAGTAAAAAGATACACCAGTTGATCGTCCTGGGTTTTTTCAAAAAGATGAGAATGAGGGCCTTTATACATTTTTTTATTTCCAAGGAGAAAAGAGCGAGAGTAAAAATTTGCTGGCTTTGTAGATTTTAGAAGTCACTGAAAATATGGGTGAATTAAATCAATCGTCTATAGAATGGTGCCAAGATGAAGGGAAAGTACATGAACAACATGTAATTTTGGGGGACAAAAATCTGATAAAAAAAAAATGAAAAAAAAGGATGTGGCTTCAAAAAAGGGTGAGGGCGGAACGATCAACTAGTGCTTTTTTTTTACTTGGCCTTATAGCAAGAGTGTAAAAAGCTTCCTTTTAAACGATCCCTGGGTGAAAAGAAAATGCAACGGGGTAAATTACTACCTGGTTGGTGACATTGTGGTAAGGACAGTAAGACCTGATGTAGTTGAATGCTTCAGGGTCCTGGAGAGGGCTACCCCATTCCTCTGTCTCTTGTTGAGTTAGAGGGAGATCGGGATCCAACATGGTGGACAGAACATCAACATAGGGAACCTGTGAACAGAAATACCAGCAACATGATTTAAAAAGAGCTGAAAACAATGTCTAATTGGGGGGGGGGGAGCAGGGGGTGAGCTCCCCCACCCCCAGGCCAGAAACATTGCCCCCCACCCCATGAGAAAAAAAATGCACAAATGAATGGTTCGATACATTAAATAACCCCCCAAAAATATGTCTTTTCCAACCCCCCCCCCCCCCCCCGCCCCAAATGAAAATGTCTGGTTACACCTCTGCTATGATGGTACATCCCTTCTTGCTTTTCCCCTAGCCCTGACCTTAACCTGGTGCAGGGAAATAAACTGAGTTTTACATAGATGGTAATTAATGCTTAATATTTTCATTTGCTCTCGTTACGAACAATCAATAAATACACTAAAAGTTTAAAGGGTCTGTATACGTTTGGTAATGACTCTGAAAATTAATGTCAATAAAAACCTACTTGGTAAGAAGTACAGCAGCTTTGGATAGTGTAATGCATTTTGAGAAACTTTTCACTTTGAAGTACTGCGGTTATGGAAAAAGATATCACTTTTTATCCCCAAAATTTTTAATCTGAAATGCGTTACTGACAGCTGTTCCTTGTTCTATGCTGACAGTAACGTTTCTCAGATTGTGTATTCCAATTGCAGATTCTTCTTCCTCCAGATTTTCGGCAATACTCAAAAACGCTACCACCTTTTGAAATGAAATTTTCACAGGTTAGTTGTATGGTATATATCGAACTATATAGGATTGAAACAAACAGTGGGTTCGAATTACCAAACGTATACAATCCCTTTAACAGGTTTGTTGACAGATAAATATGGATACACTTTTGTTTTGGTTGTCGAGTTACTGATGGAATTGCATAAGCCATTTTGAGATATGGCGGCACATTACTATAACACTGTTTGGTTTGGGTAAATTTGTCTGTATACACCCAAATCCCACAGTGCACTCCTATAGTGTCCACCATATCTCAAAAGGCTAATGGACTCGGTCCTGTTCTCAGTTTCGAACTCAATTGACCCACCTCTAATATTGCTGCCTGAAAGAGATCTGGGGCTCTGTTGCAGACCGCTGCTGCTAGCAGACCACCAGCACTCGTTCCCTGAATGGCAGTCATTCTTGGCTGTGAATAACCTAACTGGTGAAGGCTGGAAACACAGGCCTCCATGTCCTACCAGAAATTAAGAAAAGTAAATAAGACTTGAGGGTTTCTGGATAGACAATGGCCTTGCAGCAATAAGTATGAACATCTACCTATACAAAACTGTACATACATGTATATGAACACTTTATACCACTTTGTCATACTGGGGGTGGGGGGTTGGCAAAATTGTAGTGTTGATGCCGATCAGCATTTCAAGCAAAGCAATGGGGTTCAGAATCACTAAAGTAATTTTGTTTGGGGGTTTTTTGCCCCTAAAAATGACGGATTGGTTGATGCATGAAGACCAACATGTCACTAGACCTTGTTAGTCATGACATCACATGTTTATCAAAGTGCCGGCAAGTAAGCTGCAGTTGTAATTTGTTTACAGCTTAATGGAAGAAAAGAAAAAAACAAAGATTGTACGGAGCTTGCAGTGAATTTAATCACTTTGTGATATGGAGAATGGAGGCACATCTCAAAAACTTGTTCAACTATTACTTTTACACTACTTGAGTTTAATGTAAAACTTATATTAACAGTGTAGTATCTTGCCTGCCAGGAAATGCCCTGGAATACAATGAGGCGACATGGTCTGAAGGGAAGGTGATGATGCTGATTGCAAGACGTGTACTTTAACCAGTTGGGATTTGGGATTAAAAATCATTTTCTCCCGTTACCCATGTGGGATTAATTTCCAGTCAAAAAGCGTCTATTTTTCAAGCCATTTAATAGTTTGTTTTGTCAGTGAGACTCAGTTTGGACACACATAAAGACATTTTCTCATTGCCAGTTACAGATTTCAGCAAACCATGGCAGATTTTAGGCCGTGGCTCATGGCCGAGTTCTGCAAATCACAGTGAGTGCCCACTCAATTTTCTCACACGACACCATCAAATCCCAGGAGCTAATTATGAGCAAAATTGTTGTATTTCCTTCGTCAAGTCAGGGTTTCATTGTGGCAAAGATATATTCACAGGAAACTATTACTCAAGAAGCTCCAAAAAGTTCAAAAAAATAATCCCGCAGGTGGGCACATAATTCTTTTAAAAATACTGACGTGAAGTGGTTAAACATGATTTGTGTCTCAATACTGATTACCTCCAAGCTGTTGACTTTATGAAGTGCTCTTCCCATGTGATGCCAATGTAATCCCACGTCTGAGCCACCCCTTGGGGACGAACAGAAAGCAAATAATAAACATATCTCTAGAAGAATTGCTAAAAAAACAAATTCTTAAAAAAACATAGAAAAACTACTTTTCACCTTCAATACTGGTTTGAGCATTAAAATTATACCTTTTTTTGGGGGGGGGTTCAAATTGACATTTATATATTTGCAGAAAAATACAATTTAAACT
>JAJGQC010000192.1:0-25000 GCA_021014325.1 Plazaster borealis
ATGGGTGCTTGGCGGTAATGCTGCAGTGATGGCCAACCGGATGACCATGGAGGGATGTAAGTGCTTACTGGGTAGCGTCATGTCCAAATCAACAATCAAGGAAATGCAGCCGGGAATTATTGGTGAGTCTTAATCACTAGTTGTTTTTGTTAACCAAAAAATAATGCCGTGCCCACCCGCGGTATTATTTTTTGAAAATATTTGGAGCTTTGAGGGTAATTGTTTTCCTTTGAAAATATCATCGCCAGAAGTGTCTACTTGTTGAGAAAACATCAGAAAACGGTCACTGTATTTTCATTGAGAACATCCAATCCAACCACGTTTAGGCGAAAGGCGATCTTTCGAGATTCAAATTTTTCGACATACTTTTATTTATTTCTAATCAACGGGGGGTACTTTAGACGAAATAATTTTGCAGGATGCTTACAACCATTACCATCTTCATAACAAGTAGGCTTTCAGATAAAAGTTACACTTGTTTTTCGGGGTCATTACCAAAGTGTGACCCTACCTTTATTAATTAGTAAATGAGACAGAATACACGTTGTAAATGGCGGAGTATCTAAGCTCAGGTTTCACTGCATTACTTTGTTGTATTCACCGCTTATTGCCAGTTGTCACACAATACCCTTTAAATTACACTATCTTCTCAATTAAGTGACCAATGTGGCTCCTGAAGATGACGACTCGGCTGAGGATATTCATCTGATCTTGGAGTATAAGAGACAAGAGTCATGGGGCGACTTCACCGCCCCCCGTGCAAACAGGTGGGTAAGAATCCTTGATAAACACTAACCCGAAGGTGAAACATGGGCGAGGGATCCCACTTTTAGACGCAGGATACAAACTTTGGAATTTAGATTCACTCTGGAGCAATCCAAGGCCTTTTTAGCTTTCTAGCTTTAAGATTGTAAGCTTTAAAGGCATTGAACACGTTTGGAAATTGTCAAAGACCAGTATTCTCACTTGGTGTATCCCAACATATATGCATAAAATAACAAGCCTGTAAAAATTTTGGCTCAATTGGTCGTCGAAGTTGCAAGAAAATGATGAAAGAAAAGACACCCTTGTAGTACAAATTTGTGTGCTTTCAGATAGGAATAAAAGGCTTCTTGCAAGAAGTATTTTATTATTTTAGTGAGAAATTACCTCTTTCTCAAAAACTACGTTACTTCAGAGGGAGTGGTTTCTCACAATGTTTTATACTATCAACAGCTCTCCGTCGCTCGTTACCAAGTAAGTTTTTATGCTAATATAAATTTTGAGTAGTTACCAAATGTGTACAGTGCCTTTAAGTAGAACTACTACACATGGAATAAGAAGAAACTCCTCGGTTAACGAAGCCCAATTTTATGGCGCTACTTACCACAGAATTCCGCTTACGGCACTCTGTAAAACGTGTGATTCTATGGGCTGTAAGTGCAGAACTTCGCAGAAAGCAGAGCCATGAACTGGAGCCCATGTATTCTATCAATTAGAATCAGTAGTCCCAATGATTTGTGTCCACAACAGAGACCACTGATCATGCGAGTAAATGACTGTTTAATAGATGTTAAATTTGCATCGGGAATAAAGAATATTATATTTGGTTTATTCCCAATGCAAATTTAACATCCATTAAATTGTCGCCCTCCCCGCTACTAAAATATAGGATTCGAACTGCCTCAAGCTACCGGGCAATCTCGGTGGTCTAGTTGGTAAGACATCTGCTCTAGAATGGCAAAGGTCGTGGGTTCGAATCCCACCCGAGTAATATGCCTGTGATATATTTTTTTTCACAGGACTCAGGAAAGCACCGAGTATACAGTGCTTTACAGACATTGGTGTATGGGTAAAACCAAATATAAATGACTGTTCAGTTTCTCGCCCCCTCCCTGCTTCATCTGAATTTCTTCTTCATCTGAAAGTTTAAAATCTCTTTATCTTTGATATGAAGGTTCATCGTTCACAGTGACACTTCCAATCCCCTGTTGTCATCTCTTGAGGCATTCCAGGAGCGTCTTAAGGCATTCAACCCTCATGCCGTGGTCATCGGGGGACTTCAGATGATGGACAATTTCCCCTTCAATGGAGGTAGGTCAACCATCTCATCTCGGAAGAGGAATTTATTCAACTGCGACTTTTACAAATCTACTCTAACTTTGTAGATGAGCATAGAAAATGGATAAATTATCGACCCGTTCCCACAACCTCACTCACCTATCCTATCTGGGCCGCGTGGCCTATAAGGCTGCAGAGCACTCTCCAGTTTGCTCTGTTTTGGGCCACAAGTTTGGCTTCATTCCAAGACTTCCATCCTAGCCGTTTTCTTTCCTTCTCCACAGTATGCCTCCATGTTGTTCTCGGCCGTCCTCCTTTCCCCCTGCCCTCAGGAACCCATGTCGATGCTATCCTGCAGTGGCAGTTTTCTTCCACTATTAGAACATGACCAGTCCACTTCCATCTTCTAGCCTTTACTTCTCCACTTCGTTCCCATAAACTGTGGGTAAATTTATCATCATCTAGCGATCTCAACTGAGATCCCATTCACAATGTCACGCCAGAAACCTTTATCCCTCATTATGTTTGAGGGTAAAGTCATAAATGGGCTAAGTCAACAGTTGGCTTTGTTTATGAACATCAGTATCTAATACTTCACCCAAAAATGTATCCAAACTATCAAATCTGGGAAGCATTTTCAAAGTAAAGGACAGGGTAGCGCCTCGGTGAAAAACAGATTTAAGCTTTTTGATTTTAACCCTTTATAGACCATAGTGGCGTCAAGCAGCTTGTACCAAAATGCCCATAGCGGCCGCGAACGACCGCAAGATTTGACCTACTTCCTCTCAAACAAGATGGTCAAAGAAAAGGTATCGGATCGAATTGACATTTGCCAATGTTTTCCATGTTAACATAGAATGTACAATTCTAAAACAAAACAATGTATTTTGTTTCTTAATAATTTTCCTGACATTTTTCCTGAAAACAATGGGCCAAAAAATCAACAAAATTAGCAATGTCTGGGCGTATGGTGATGATTATAGAGGAAAGAACATTCTCTAAAGGATATAATTTGTTTTTACCCTTCCACTGATGTGTATTAAGCACTGTATACTCAGTACTTTCCCGAGTTCTGTGAGAAAAATCCACAAGCAAATCACTCAGTGGGATTCAAACCCACGACCTTTGCATTGCTAGAGCAGATGTCTTACCACTAGACCACCGAGCTAGCCCGGTGGCAGTTGGGTGGCTAAAGGGTTCCAGCCAAAAAAACATGGTCTTGGTATCAATCAATTACTTTAGTCTGGAGTTTATTAACTGCTGGGTATTTTTAATTTTTTATGAGAGATCGCCTGACATCACAAGGCCGGACATCCACTTCAAGGTGGGGGCTACATTTAACTGTTTTGGGATATCAACCCAAATCAACTGCCACCAGGGGCACGTTGCCACCTATTCCTGGGGCTGAAACAGGGTTACCCCATTCACAGTTCGTAAGGATGTAGGCATGGGTATCATCCACTAGGAGCCTGGCTGGTAGAGCAGAATGCAATACCTTCCCAACTTGTAGTTGTATTTATCTGATCTCACATGTACTCGTACATGTATTTGTACTTGTGAAACTTGACTCAACTGTAACT
This sequence comes from Plazaster borealis, assembly GCA_021014325.1. Taxonomy (NCBI): domain Eukaryota; kingdom Metazoa; phylum Echinodermata; class Asteroidea; order Forcipulatida; family Labidiasteridae; genus Plazaster; species Plazaster borealis. Next base: position 3,621 of record JAJGQC010000192.1, read on the forward strand.
CAAGGTTGTTGTGCTATTACTCATACTATTACTCATGTACTCATCAACAACATTGGTGTGTTGTCTATTTTGTGTGTAGATGAACGAGGCCAGAGACTCAAACTTTTAAACCGCATGATCATTGAAGACATCTCCCGCGACACTCCAATCCACTTTGAGTTCGCATCCTTTGCTGAAGAGGCTACCGCCCTCGACGTCATCGACAATGTCGTGTACTACGCCGACTCCCTCGGTATGAACGAGCAAGAGCTACCCAACCTCTACAATCTTCTCAACTTTGGTAATATTAGCGTCGTGTCTGATCCTTACCCTCGTGTAGCCACAGTCTTGGATCAAATGCGCTCTATTTATAGAACCCTGAAGAAGAAATCCAGTAAACACAAGAGGGCCCTGACGCGTCTCCACGTCCACACTCTGGCCTTCCAGGCTATTCTGACCACCAGAAATTCACACTGGAAGAACACCATGTCAGCCGCTGCCAAAGCGTCCCTCACAGCACACAGGCACGTCTGCGGAAGCACCGGCGTCGACATTGCCAAGTCTCGATTGATCATGGACGAGTCCTTCTCCCTCTCGCGAGAGAAAGACAGCAGGCGTGTCTCCTTTGAAAACAACCGCGCCGTCTCGTGTTGGAATGAAGATGATTACGAAATATGTATCGCCCCTGTCTTAGTCTGTACCAAGGTTTTTAAGACTGCTGGTGGTGGGGATAATATATCTGCTGCTGCATTGGCCATTCAAATTTAAATACATCTGGCTGAAAGAAACCCGAGGAATCAAATTTGAAAAAGCCCTTTTCCTAATGGATAAAAGTACAGGAATTCAAACTACAAAGTACATGGAGTACATTGAATACAGCATTATCAATGACAAGGGTGTATACAATCATGCACATAACTTGTGGTAGGTCGCCCTCTACAGAATCCAAAATGAAAGGCAACCACAATAATTTAAACAGTTAAAGGTATTATACAGGATTGGTAAGGTTAAAAAACATCATTTTATTTTAGTCTGAAAGCTTGCTGATTATAGAGTTCATACTAGAACCGTTTTTTTTTTCTGTGAAATAATTCCCTCTGAAATGAACTCATATTTTAAGAAAACTGTATCTGAAAACCTTAACAAACGCAACAGCTGATTTCAGCTGTTACAACCAAAATTAATGACAATGTTTTATAAATGCTGAAAATTGGGCATGGTTTTTCACTATTTTCTCCCGACTCACACAACGGATTAAGCCCAAATTTTCACAGGTTTGGTATTTCATGTATACGGTTGATCACATAAAACATGAACACTCTCTGCGACTATTTTGTCAGCTCTACCAATCCTGTATAAAACTTTTAAGTGTGGGGCATCAGAAACTGTGCTAAGCCCAAGTTTTAACTGGCTTTTAAATACATTACAGTACAGTGATTCATTTTTGGAACCTATTTTGTTATTTTAAGGGGTTAAGTAAATTCTTCCCGTATAAAACTTGACATGCAAAATGGAACAGAATTGGTGTATCGGTTTATTTTGTTCACTTTTCGACCAATTTGTGACTTTTTTTTCTTCTTGTTGCATACGTATTTGAAGAATCTCAGCATTTTGTCTGAAATTTAGTGAAGTACAATCTACAAGGGCTTTTGACTTTGTGGTTAACAGGTTTTGCAGTCCATTTTAGTGCATAAATTAATTTGTTGTAATTTTTTAATTTAAGGGTTAATTCAATTTATTAAAGCTTATTATATGAGATTTGGAGAGACAGAATAGAACAGAATTGGGTAGATCAGTTCAAAGGTCATCGGCGATGCTTACCCCCGTTTTGTGTTAGTCGGTGGTGGTCTTTAAAAAAAAAGGCTTGTATTGTATTTTTTTTACATAAACCTCAACTTTCTGTTTTGATCAATCTTTTTGATCTGAAAAGTAAACAAGAAATTGTGATTCAGGTAATTTGTTAAGTTTCAAGGGATAATGGTTCACCTTGATTTTATCGACAAGTAAATTTTGATATTTTTGTAATGGTATTTTATTGATATTTTCAAAACAGTTTTTTAAAAAGCATTATTTGTAATCATGTCCGTTATTCAGCATTAAATGGAAAATGGAGGCTAATACAGAAAAATCGTCACACCAGCATTGCCAGTACTTACACCTTTATTATTTTTCTGGTATAGCTTTAGAATAATATGAGATACAGTTTTCAGTTAGTACATACACATACAACATTACTAGTCTTTTTTTTATCATCCGATTCCGTTCTTTGTTCTTTAACACAAATGTAATATTTAATCATGGCATGTTCAAAATTACCATGTATAATTGCAATACTTCCATTAATGTTATGAGGAAACTATTTTAATAAGAATAATTGTCTTTAATGCACGTTCTTAGTTGTTGTGATAATTTGCATACAATAAAGTACTATTTCAATGAAATTCTAGAGCTTTCTATCTACAAAACACGTATAAAGTGACCAAATCTTATAAACAGATAATTGTTTTCATGCAGGTTGGTGTAAAGGTTGGGTCATACATTGTTTTTTTTGTCAACGTAATGATGATTCACCTTGTATACCTCAAAAGGTATTGTATTATGGTTTCATAAAATCGTCGTTGTTTTTACGAAGTGGCAAATGTGTCAAAAATCATACAATTTAGCACATCGGTTTTTTTGTAAATTATTGATGTGTCCAATGCTGTTAACATTTTCACAAAGTTTCAGGACCGAATACGTTATATTTTCGTAATTACACTGAATAGAATAATCAACGAATAATGTATTTTACATGTTTTGTTTTTACGAAGTGACAAATCAAAATTCGCCACTGAAGTCCATTGAACTACATTGCACGGGCACGGTGCCAAAATAGGCGTGGTTTAACGTTTGGGTTTTTACGAAGTGACAAAACATTTCATTACGGTTTTTACAAAGTGACAAACCTAAATACGCATTGTTTTGTACACAGTGCTCTGCGGGCAGGTCTGTTTTGGGGGTTTTACGAAGTGACAAATGTATTTAGGAATTAATTACTCATCAAAACAGTCGCAGAATTGAAAAATGCTAACAGTTCTGAATGAATGAAGTATTCAGCTCTTTTTTGATAGTAAACTTTCAAAGAAAAAGTATTAAGTAGTGTCCTAAACAATAGTTTTGAAAATAGTTCAACTTCAAACGCGATTTTCTAAAAACCCATATTTCTTGCTGCAGGGCTAAATCGTCGCTTCGTAAAAACGGCGACGAAATAATTCCTAACAAGCTCCACTAAATTTGATATTTCGGCGACAGGAGTGTCATTTATGACAGACATGGCGATTTATAAATGTACAATATTATTATTATTATTATTATTATTAAAGGCAAAAGTATAAAGAAAGATACAATAAAAGTCACCTGTGGAAGTTTTAGCTGAATACAGTGTCTACTTGCTGAGAAAACTGTCACGGTATTTTCATACTAACGTTGAATCCATCCATTTTTAGCAATGTGATAGCGGGTACCAACTGCATATCTGGCTGCAGTATTCGACACCAACACTCAGAAATCTGAGAAATGATTCATGCATGAATCACTTCTCTGATTCAAATTTGTTTTGGTGAGAAAATATAAACGAAATCGTTTCTCAAAATAGTTTATACCATCAACAGCTACAGTGCTTCTCACCAAGTAAGTTTTGATGGTCATTAATTTGTGGAGTATTTACCAATCTATGACACTACCTTTAACAAGCAATTAACAGTCTTTCACTCCCTTCCATACACACGTCAGAATCTTGTGTTTCGTTTCTCAACCCCACAACAAAACCAGGCACTTTTTCAGAAATTAATGTAATTCGACATTAGGCCACATAAAAAAAAAGAAATTGTTGATCGTCCCCGCCCGACCCTACGAGACCCCCGACCCCATTTTTATTTTATTTTTATTTTATTTTGTTTTAATCATAAAAAACGGTATTTTCAATGGTCTTTTCAGTCAAGTTTGGCTCCCAGATTTTTCAGCTGATATTTTTTTTCAAAATCCATAGGTTGGAAATAGATATTTGAAGAAAGATTGGGTTGGCAAAAACAAGAACAATTCTTCAAATATTTACTTAAGAAAATGTTCACAGAAAATGTCATCTAGGAGTTAAATGGGTTTAACAAAACAATTAAAAACATCAAAATCACACAAACCCTCTGTTTTATAGTGATTGTGATGATTTCTTTATTCTTTATTTCATATTTTGCCATGTCCTAATAAATAAAATAAAAAAATAAAAACCGCCCTCCCACCCCAACTTCCCACCAAAAAAGGATGATCAACAATTTTTTAATTTTATGAGGCCTTATATGAATGAAATACTTACATTATCGGCCCCTAATTAGGTGTTACCTGAAAGCTCTTTGTCTCGTCTATTTGATGAGCAAATAAACCCAGTTAGGAGTTTGGGCAGGAAGTGCCTAATTTTGGCTCGGAGCGCCACAAATAACCTTGTTTATGACGATCACAAGATTTAAATAACACTTTGATATATTGTCTTGAATACTTCTACTATTCCATCATATTATGTGCACATATTGAGGTCAATCATTAAACTATGTACAATTTTATACCGACTCACGGACCAGTTTTCTGTTGGGTTCAACAACTGTGCACAGAACTATCTGTGTACTGTGTATAAGCATTTACCACATACATATTATATTACAGGCTGGGTGATACTGAATAGTCGGACAGACCAATAGAACTGACATTATTGACATTATTTACTATAATATATTTATTTTATAATAGTAAATAGTTTCCACTTTTTGAAGAATTATATGATGGAAGGTGAAAAGAATGACACTTTCTTAAAGATGTTGGCCTGTACATGTATTAACCCAACCTACCCCCCAACCCATAACAAGACCCCCAAGATGGCACAAGATTCCGAATTAACCATTAACCACTAACCATTAACCATTAACCCTTTTGGCCTCAATGGCAACTTTAGTTGACCAAGACATAACCAAGACAACACACAAAAAGCCACTTGAGCCTGAGCACAAAGGTCATATTTCAGTTGTAGTTTTGTCCATGTTTACCCTCCATACCCAAGATTACGATGGTTGGGAAGAGAAGATTTGATCTTTCTAATGATGCAAAAATAAAATAAGGTTGCTATTAAGAAATTCCTTTAAATTGGGGCCAAACACATATGGAGCACCATATGGTTGTGTACAAAAAAGTGTTAGGGTTTATAAAACACACTGAGGAAACAAAGACCAAGAACTTGAACATTTATTGGCCGATTTCAATGTTTTTTGGCTTAAATGAAAGGAAATTCAATAAGTAATATATTTTGTAATACTTATAATGCTCTAAAATGAAATCTTCAAGGTAATAATAGAGTTTGTAAAACTGACCTTTGCACACAAGTTTTCTATTGTTTGAGAATGTATGATTCACGCTTAAGTGGTCAAACAATGTTGGCCTCAGACGTTGTTTATGTCATGAGAATTTGGTAACAAGGGGGATAATCTGATCCATAGTTTTCCAGAATCTTACCAACCTGTGAAATTATCATCCTAAGTGAGTGATCCAAGTGATGAGAGAGAAGAAAATAAAGCAACAAATGCTTGTTTTCCCTTGCAGTAGTAGGACATCATGTACAAAAAATCATCATTTGACAGGCATGATGTTCTTCCTACTTAAGTATGATTTCTGATTTTTTGGCCCTCAGAAAAATCAGCAAAATTGTCATTATTGAATAGACTGAGGTCTATTAAAGCATACACCATATGTACATGTAGGTCAGCCCTTGTACTCAATAAATTTTCCAACTTTTTTTCCAAGGGACATATACCTGATTTGATAGTTTCCAAAAAATTAAGGGTGTACTTGGAGCATAAAAAGATTTCTCAGTTGGATCGATTCCCAAAATAATTTTACTTTAAGTAAAACCTGAAAATATTTATTAAATAATATTTGAGTCATCAGTGATGCAGCATCTTTTTAAACAAATAACGTATGTACACTTTTATCAATTGGTGAGAAATCTCAGATCTCGTCCCCGCCCGACCCTACAAAACCCCCCGACCCCAATTTTTTTTTTTTTTTTTAAATCATAAAAAACGGTATTTTTAATGATCTTTTCAGTCAAACTTGGCTCCCAGATTTTTGTTTAGCTGATTTTTTTCTTCAAAATCCATAGGTCGGAAACAGATAATTGAAGAAAGATTATTCATGTTCGCAAAACAAGAAAAATTCTTCAAATATTTACTTAGGCTGCGTTTTAGTTTTTTGAAAATGTTTACAGAAAACGTCATCTAGGATTTGAAAGGGTTTAACAAAACAATTGAAAACATCAAAATCACACAAACCCTTTGTTTTATAGTGATTATGTTTATTCTTTATTTCATATTTTGCCATGTCAAAAAAAAAAAAAAAATGCCCTCCCTCCCCCACTTCCCATCAAAAAAGGACAATCAACAATTTATTTTTTTATGTGACCTAATGGCCACTGTAGCATATAATCCCGTATTTACACATTTTAGAAAGGAAAAAATCAAGTATTAAAAACACACCAATATTTTGAAAGAGCAGCTGGATAATTTGTGAATGTTCAATATGTAATAAACTCTTCCAGTATTTCATACCCTGAATTATATAGCCTTAACTTGTTCTGATGTATTTTGTATAAACTCTGTCACACTAACCCTTTCTCAGCTAAGAATTTTCACCCGACTTTTGGTTTCAGTCGAGCCCCATTAGCCTTTTTGAGATATGTTTGGCTTGGGTGTATTAAGACAAATTTACCCAAACCTAATAGTGTCATAGATTAATGTGTCCACCATGTTATCTCAAAATGGCTTATTTAAAAAGTCTACAGTCCATTACGATGCACTCGCCTAATGCTAGTCTTCTTTAAAGGGATTGTATACGTTTAGAAATTGGAACCCATTGTTTGTTTCAATCCTATACAGTTATAGATAAATACCCACAAAACTAACCTGTGAAAATTTCATTTTAAAAGGTGGTAGCGTTTTTGATGCCAAAAATCTGGAGCGGTTATGTCCATGCAGGAATAATAATCTGCAATTGGAATACACAATCTGAGAATGTTACTGCAGTTCAACTTTTTGGGGATAAAAAGTGATATCTTTTTCCATAAGAGTGGGCCAGTGACTGCAACCAATCACACTGATATATTTCAGTCCAATATGTTTATTGAAAACTATTTAAATCTTCCAAAAATCCTTGTCGAACTATCTTTCTTTTTTTTCTCGAGTAGCTGTCTTTTGATCTATCCGACTGGCTGCCTACAGATGGGACAGTATTTGTGTACCTTTAGAGCAGCGTCTACACATTGTCGACAGAAGCTGTGTCTGCAGCGCAGCTTTTTTTCTTTATTAATCCTACCCAGGCAGATGGCACACTTGTGGTCATGATCTACTGGCAAGTCATCCATGAATGCAGATTTTACACCACGGTCTTTCCTCATGGAGGTTTGATAAGAGCTCCACCGGTTTACTGTTATGGTGTTATCAAAGCCCCTTCTGGAAGCCCCATTTCGTACCCCGCTTAGGCCTCTTGCCATCAATTGAGGGACATTAAAGGCACCATCGCTGCTAGTGAAGCTGTTGCTCACACCTGCGAATAATTCAGAACAGATAACATCACATTATAATCAGGTTTGTTTACAACATTGATAATGAACAGTGTCTGTTTGAACCCAATTACTGATTTCCAGTGTCATTTATAAAGTACTGTCATCTAGCTACTGGATCCACTTATTCAATTTGTGCAGTTCGTAAACTTTGAAGATGAATCAAAAAATTATTTGTTTTTGTGAAAATTGTGACAAACAACAAAACTTGCCTCCACAATTTCTGTATTTCAGACTGGTACATACTGCATAATACTTGCATCAACACAAACAATTGTTTTAATATCTTCCTTCTTATGGAAATCAACTTGAAAACATGGCGCAGGTTTTGTGCTTCTCAAAATTCAATCAATCAAGGACTTTTTCAAGCCCAAAGTTGGCCATGTTACAAAACCTTCTGACAAATATTTTTTGTCCAACTGAAGTCAACTTTGAGAATAATGCGCTTGAATTTGACCTGTTTCTGACGGAGAATGTTAACCCATATCTGCCCGAGTAGTCACAGCACATAAACACTGTTCCTGCCTAAGCCCATGTAGCATAACATTCATTATTTACTGCCTTGCAAATACAAATATCCCAACAAACTGTATAGGCCTACAATTGGGAAGAGCACACTACTGTCTTTATTGTGATATATAGTTTGCCACGTTTCCCATCTTATCACTTGTAATGAGAGTCCAAAGAAAGAGACTAACTTCTTGTTCATTTCCGGGTTTTCCCGTAGTTAGGCACTAACAGGCATTTGTGTGTTCTACGGGAAATACTGTAGTTAGGCAGATATGGGTTAAGATCTTTTTTAAAAATCACAACTTAAGGTAATACTCTTTCAAAGAACGAAGGTGTTACTTTCCCTTTTACCTACCTGGAAAAGGGGAATCTTGCCAGACGCTTTGAAAGCTTTCTTCATATGAACCTGGAGGAGGGGACGCTTGCAAGACGTTTTGAGAGCCTTCTTCAAATGATCCAGATAAAATTGGGTCTTGGAAAACTTTCTTGACTTCCCTGATGAGAGCCCTGTTTCTATCAACTAGAACCAGAGTGCTCAGCTGCATCCATCCTTTGTCGTACAACTGAGTGATTTCACAAACTGCTTCAAAAAAAGCTCTGGCCCATACTTTTTTTGACACGGACAGTTTTGCTGAAAATTTATCAAATGAGGACAATAAGAAAGGGTCAGTCTGACAAATGTTTTATCAATTTATTCTGTGTGATTTTCGAAGCATCTCTAAGATGTCATTACAATGTAAATTATTTTTATCTGAAGATTGTAAAATTGGGAAAAACCGCAATATTCAATTGAAATGCAGCAAGAACCTCAAATAAGAAAGTACGGTAAACATATTTTGTTTTAGGTAGGCCTATGTACATTGGGGGAAAAAAACAACAAAATATTGGTTTTCTTTCTTTAAATATACAATTCAACTGTGTAGTGACATGCTCTGAGAAAAAAAGGTTACTAAACTTAGTACCATATTCTGAACTGGACCTTCCATTTAAATTTGAAACAATTTTATTTATTTATTTGATTTTGTTTTCTTTTATTTTTGGACTTTTTCTTGCATGTAAATCAAGCACATCCAAAAATCATGCTTTCTTGTGTTGCATTCAAATTGAAAAGTAAACAGGAAAATTACTTTCAATGTTAATACCTTGGAATCCAAACACCTTTAACATCAAAAGTATAAACTATCGAAAGACAAAAATGTCTGGTCATATCTTCATAAAAGTTACCCAAAAACCAAGGACAAGCCAGTTAAGTTTATTTTCTTAACAATTAACTTTACCACTATATTTAGAGAATTCAATTGATAAATCAATTTTCAGGAAGAGACATATGTGTTACTGTAATATTGTAATTGCAAAAAAACAAAAAGTACAAAGAAATTTCACTGGGGGGGGGAGAAATTTCAGCATATCAGTTGAAAGGCTGCATGAATAAAATTTGGTGAAAAAGCACTCTTCTCTTATCTCATCTGAAGTAAATCAGAGAACAACCAAGCTGAAAAGTTCAAAGGTTAGTATGTTTTCTTGCACTGTCAACTGAACAATTATTTTACCACACGTAATTGGGCTTAAAGCAATGACAATTATGAATGAAAGAAAACATCGGACAGTTTATCTTTGTCAAGTATAAAAAACTGGTAAATATAACTTGCAATTTACAAAGTCATTTTTTTTATCAAAAGCCAAATCTGGAGAAGTTTACCATTGAAGTATTGCTTCTTAGTGATGGTTTTACAAAAGTACAGACAGTAATACAAACAAATTTGTTGAAGGTATTATACAGGATTGGTTGAGCTGACAAAATAGTCACAGACAATGTTCATGTTTTGTGTTATCAACAATATACACGAAATAACAAACAAAAATTTGAGCTTAATCCGTTGAGTGAGTCAGGAGAAAATAGTGAAAAACCATGCACAATTTTCAGCATGTAAACACATTGTCCTTAATTTTGGTTCAAACAACCAAAATCAATCGTTTGCGTAAAACAATTATTTTACAGAAAAAGTGGTTTTAGTATGAACTTCATAATCAGCAAGCTTTCAGACCAAAATTAAACAATGATGTTTTTTATTCTTACCAGTCTTGTATAATACCTTTAACTTCGAGAATGCAGAGATTGTCTTCTCCGAGGGGAATATTTTATTATTGGACCAAACAGCAAATTGGTAGCATCTTTTCAGAGTAACCACAATTTCTTTATAGATTTTGAGGCATTGCATGTTCAGGTATGAATGTATACTTGGTTTGCGGTAACAGTTGTTTTCAGAACTAAGAAAGTCCCTCAGTACTTTCAAAACCTACTCTGCGGCAGTAGAATAATAGAAAGCAACTTCTAACAGGAACAATCTACACAACAAATACCAGATGGTGTTACCACAAGGCAAATAAAAACATTATTTCTTAAGTGAATTTCAGTGGTGCCATATCACAAACCCCTTTAAACTGTCAGCTTACAAAGTGTCACAAAGTAACACAAACCAAAAGTTACTTACCTACTCCTATAGCTGGCATGGATACATGGGAGGCTTGCAAAGAATGGGTGCACGTCTTAAGAAAATCAATGAACGTCTTTTTCAGTTCGGTTCCAGGCGACATTTCTCCCTGTGACTGTCTCACAACAACATGGAGGACATGACTACATTTCAAATTGCCGCCAACCGTCCAGACATTTTTACCATAATCAACAGGTCCGTTCTTCATGGTCCAACGTTGACATGCACTCACTAGTTCGTGTCCACCAGCTTCACGAACGGCTCTCCCAACTCCGTCTTTTAGACGTAGATGACGATCAGCTGAGGTTACAATGACGTCTGTGAACTCATCAGTGATGTCACCTTGACGAATGATTACTTTCATCCCTGTTCTAATTGTTACAGTGAAACCTTCTGATTGGTTTATGATGTCGTATAAATCGGGGATACCGCCCGTTGAGATTCCAACAGGAGAAGCACCACCCAGTGAGAGGTCTACAGGAGGCCAGCTAACTAGCCAAGGGGCCCAAGGGGATGAAACAGCTGCTGAAGATATCACCTGGGGAATGGGATCAATTTCCATAGGGGAATCTCTGCCCCCTGAGCTTTCCTCAGTAGGAGCGCTACTTGGTGAGGGTTCCACGTCCAGCATTTCACTCATGGCTCCATTAGTCATGAACAATGCCCTCGCACCATCAACCTCATCCAAACTCTCATCAACCTCTTTTGTGGAGCCATCATCTTGACATGAGCGTGAAGCTTCTTCATCATCCTCCTCCTGCGTTGCTCCTTGAAGATGACTACGTTCCATTGGGGGAGAATAAGCCGCTTGATTCATGTATACAAAGGTGACTTTTGGCTGGGCAGTTTCTACTTCCTCTTCAGAAACTATGTCTAAACTCCTGGTCTGTTCATCGGGTAAACTTTCATCACTGAAATACGTTGTCAGTTCAACGGGATGCCAACTTTGCTTGGATGCCTGGTTTTCTTCTATTGCTTCATTTGGAGGATAAGAGATCTCATTACATGTTACTGAGCACAGTGATGGATAACTTTCTTCCTTCCAGGTTGGTGGACCTTCAGGAGAAAGATAAGTCTCTCCATTGACCAAATTCTCAGCAAAACTGAACTGAGCATCATCCAGAACTGAGGACCCCTCAGGTGTTACCGGCGGACGAACCATCGGTTTTCTTGCTGGTGCATCAACTGACTTTCTGAATGGTACACCTTGGGCAGAAGATGCTTCATCTGTGACGACTACATCTAGGGAAGCAAACCTCTCAGGACGCTCAGAGTAGTTCTTAGCTCTGAAATTTCCAACCATAGCCGTATTTCCCGTTTCCTCATGAGAGCATTGTGTCCCATCACCATTTGTTTGATTGTACACAGTTTGCTCGATATCACCTTGGCTGTCAGTTTCCAATTCACTCCCAAGGATGCCTGCTCGCAGTTTTTCAATCTCGTGGTGAACACTACGTTCTGCTCCATAGAATTCCAATGTGTTGTTAGCTTTGCGGGTCACAAGAACATCTGTTGATTTCAATGTCTGCTCCACTGCCTCATCGACTTTTTGCTTGGGTACTTCCCTAAATTGCATCAGGCCAACGATTTCTGTGACAAAACCCATTTTCTGAATTTCGTTCACCAAATTCTCAAGGAACTTCATAGATTCATTGATTCTTTGTTGATCTGTGTTTTGCCCCCTGCTTTTAAACGCTACCTCTCCATCAGCCTTGGCTTCAAAGTCAACATGAAATTTATCTCCAGCTTCTGTTATCATTCTGTGCTGAACAGCCTGTAAGTAACTGAGAATCTTGGGGTCAAACTTGGCAATGTTTCTTGAAAGCTTCTTATTGTTGGCAGGAAGTTTATTCTTCTTCTGTCTCAGCTTCGGAACATCTTTCCTCGGACTACCAGGACTATTTTTAATAATTTTGAGAGGGTCGGCATCTGAAAGGTTTTCAACAACACTCATTATTTTCAGCGCTTTTTTGTCTGCAATAAGTTCTTTAGTGTTGTGCTTTCCAAGAATGGCCACAGGTGGCCCCTCCAGACAAAATTTGGTGCTTTTCTCATCAACTTGGAGTGCTGCATTGGTTAGCTCTGCAGTAGACTGAAGAACATCGTCTGCATATCGACCATGGATGATAAGTTTAAGATCTTGAGATGGCAACTGTTAATGAAACCAACAACAAAATTAAAAAACAAAAAACAAAAACCCTAATTTTTGTCTCATTTAAGAGAAACTGCATTTTGGGTTTTGGGAAGAGTTAATTAGTCCCTCTCCCCTAATTTTCAACACATTACAACCAATCTATAGAAATTCCATCAAAATTTGGTTAGAATTAGGGTTTGGGTTAGGGTTAGGGTATAATTTTAATTTTTAATGTATAATTTTTTGCCTATTTCTACTGAAGCAATCCTGAACCACTTCACTTTGTTGTCCTTCCTTTGTCAAGTCAGGGTTTCATTGTGACAACGGTATTTTCAAAGGAAAACGATTACTCCAGAAGCTCAAAAAAGTTCAAAAAAATAATACCACAGGTGGACATGGAAATTCTTTTTCAAATACCAACAAAACGTGATTAAAGCAATGGTGATTTGTGGGGTCTTCACATGCTTTTTCCATAAACTTTGACTTATCACATGAAAGCATTTGTCTTGGGAATCGCTTCTGCTATAAATGTTTTTAATCAATAAGCTTTCAGAACAAATCAAATTTTTTAATTTGTTTCTCTTTCCAAGGAATACCAGCCCCTGTTCTTTGTTCAACATTTAAAAAGTAACATACAACATCAGAACTTCCACGTTTTAAGGCGACAGTATAAAAAAACCGTAAATGAATTTGGTTGAGGCATTGCAGGAATTTGTTTACATAGTTTTTTTTACATAGTTTTACTTGGACAATGTGACATACTGGATTATGTCCCACCCACTCACCATACATGCCATAGTACCTGCCTGGCAGCAGCATTCATGTTTGATTATTAATGGTATATTTATTTCATGATTACTGGGTAAAAGACTTTCGCAGTATAAATACTGAATTATGGTCTTATGTACAAATTGGTAGTTAATTAATACAACAAAAAGCAAAAAACAACAAAAAGCACATATGAAAAATAATACCAAGGGATAAAAGGGCAAATGGCCCGGAATTACACAAAGAGACAAAACTTAGTCCAGTACTCTCACTACACAGATGAGGATAAATTGCACTAAGACAAAAACAAATTGGAGTTTAAAAAAAAATTCACAGACAGGTCTCAGAGGAACATCAGATCTCATGAGAGGAATGGCAGCTAAAGGACCAGGCATGAGGGAACGAGGGTGCTGTGGATACTGCAGCACTCCCTAATTTTTGGTCGGAGTAAACTACAGCAGCCTCTACTTTTCAAACATCAAAAATTCACATTCTATCTTTAATATTGGGAGACCGACCTTGTATTGTAAAATTCTATTTGCAAAATTATAAGTAACATTTGACATTTTTATTTTATTTGCAGATCTATTTTTACTTTTTAAAGGCAGTTGTGTCTCTTGTGGATCTTTTAAAGATTCTTTATTTTTTGAAACAGATAATCTTACAGCCAGTTGTACATGTAGGCTGTGCTTTGGATCAAGTGTTTTTAAGTCAAATATATATTTTGTTGCACACATGTTAATGTTAACTTAAGTTTTTCAGCTAACCACAATTTTCTAATACATTTTATACCAGTGTGAAGGGTGTACAGTGTATGACTTCCTTTGTATTTCAATTGTCTTGGCATATTATTGTGTAACTTTTAAGACTGTATGTCAGTTGGAAATTTTGGAGTTGCAATATTGTACTTTTGGTCTACAGTGTGGTTAGACAATTGTCCGTTTGTGTGCGGACTGGTTTTGTAGGCCAATGATCTAGGCCTCATATTGTAATTTGACAAGTCGTATTTTTGAGTGTACATTGTAATTTTTTATAACAATCATGTCTTTACCAGATTATATTTTAAAGTCAAATAGTACGTTAGCTGAAACTACAGTCAGTGCCTTCACAGGTTTTGTATGTGAAGAAGATGAAGATGTAAGTCCTGTTGTATGTGGACATGCAGTGGATAGCATTGAAGCTACACTGAATAACAGATTCACTGCCATTTTGAATCTTTTTGATAAGCCTGATGAAGACAGAGTTAACAGGTTGCAGTCACCTGACCCTAGTACTTTTCCGCATTCAGTTGAGGTGGTAGATCCTAATTTTGAAGAGGCTGAGCCACTAGCTTTTGAGCTGGTTTCAGTTGGAGCTGCTGTTTTGTATAATGTAGGGGTGGCAGGAGGTGTTTTTGTTTCTCCTTCTGTGAGTATTTTTAAGTGATAGCCATCATTTAGTTTCTAAGGGCCTCAGTATTTTAAGTAGCCACTCATTTGGTTTGCCAAATGGCAAAGCCAGAGAAAAAGTAAGGAAGTCTCCCTTGTAGTCAGAAATTGTAATTTATTTTCATGTAACTTTCTTGGCAGTAGTGGTGACCATTGGTAGGCCCACAGTGTTTCTCATTTGGGGTCTGTGGCCAAATGCCATAACTGAGTTTACTTTTATTCATCTAGTCTGCCCGACATATTTTGTAGTTGGCTATAATACTTTAACAGAGGAATCCCGCATACTACAGGTGCCAGCTCAAGCTTCCTCTGATCCACCTATATGTATTGGTGTCAGCTCTTCATGAAAGAGTCTGGATGTTTTCCGCACCATCAGTTATGTATTCCTTTGCATTGTATAAAGTTCAAAGTTCCTTTTTCTGTTTGTCCACCTTTTTGAAATTGAAACGTGTTGTCATTCAAATTTTGTGGATGAGATTGAATGTTGTATTTTGTTGTACAACTATTACATGCCATTTAAAATGTTGTACATGTATAATGTATGTGCATGTTTGTCTATTGACTTTTGGATCTCTAACATTTCATGATTATGCAGATGCTTTTATTCAGGTTTCCTGACTTGTCAAAGTTTGGTTCATGGAGATAGTTGTGATGTACTTTTTACGATAATATTTGGGAGGGATAATGTCCCAGAACTCTCTTTGACTGTTTTGTTTTGTCTTTTTTGTAAGAGAACTATTGTAATTGTTAGGGCTAGTTGAACATTGAATCGGGTATTGTAAACTTGTGTAGCTAGTCTCGTGTTGACCTTTCACCCTTACATAAGTGACTGTGCTGTGCTATTGCTAGTGTCATTCAGTATTTGTAATGTGTGCGATCGAATGGAGGATTAAAATCAGTTCAAGTGCTGGAGATCACTTTATATTTTATCATCGTATGGATTTTGCTTTTAGTTGTATTTTGGTGAATGTTCGTCCTTTTTAATTAGAGGGCCGGCCTCCTTACCATGTCCCTACAAAATAATAATAATAATAATAATAATAATAATAATACTTAAGATTTATATTGCGCCCCTTACATCAAAGGTGCACAACACACATCTTAAAATGCACAGGATGGAAGAAAACGATAACGAAACAAGACTGAAATGTTAATTCAGAACAATTCTTACATAATCAATAGAATTCCATAAAAATTTTATAATACATACAAAAATAAATCAATGCTGAACTCCCACCAATTCAGCACCGCGCTCTTACATAACTTTCATAACCTTCCCTGCACCTCTGAGTCAAACGCCTATATGCCGGCAAGCATGCAAACCAGCACCCAGCACCCCTTGGCAAAAAAATGTATTCTCGCAGACCTGGCAGTCGTCTTGGTTCCAAGACCTTCGCACCGAAATTGATCAATTCCAACAGAATGTGTCACTATCCTTGGCTCACACCTAAATGAATCAATTCCAACAACAGAGGGCGTCACTATCATTGGTTTGAATTCTAGCTAAGTCGTAAGCCGTGATGAATTCAGAACGCAAAGCGCGCCCTCTGGCGGGTTATCACGTTACCAGTATGAGACAGTAACATCTTGGACCAAGACTAACCTGGCAGGGACACTTAGGCCGTGTCCGAATTGGCGGCTACAGCTACGGCTAGGGCTAGATTTCTGCGTCGTCGTGCATTGAAGTATAGGACGTCCTTAGCAACACCCTTAGCAACAGCCATAGCCGTAGCTGTAGTCGCCAATTCAGATACGGCCTACGAATCATTTTCCTTTTTAAATTTTTCACAGGGTCTCTTCATGAGTCCTACCTGAGGAAGTCTTGCAAGTCTAATTTTTTTGGGAGTGTTGTGATCAGCGTTGCATTGTTCCTCCTCTGCAGATGGGTGTGGTTCCACCGTTAACGAATTCCCAAAGAAGATATGCTGCTTCCCAATCACAGAGGCAACAGCTTAAAGAGAAAAAAGTGATATATTTGCTAAGTTCAACTGCTTTTTCCCAACTCCTGCTTAGTAATTTTAATCATTTCCAAAATATTAAAATACAAATCATAGCATTTTAAGTTCAGACTTGTTGTGCATTTAAACAAGGCAGCGGATATTTAGCCTGCACCGACTTTTCTTTAGGTAATGATACCAAGCCAATTAAGCTTTGAACATACACAGTGACTGTTTTTAGGGACTTTATACATTTTACCATAAAGCCTGGTTCATACTTCACGCGAAAGCGAATGCGAAGCGAATTTTGCTGATGCACTACTTGGTACGCCCGTTTTTCAAATTGTAACGCAAGAAAATTTGCTTTGCTTTCGCGTGAAGTATGAACTGGGCTTAACAAATCATAGTCTGGTTCTGCACCAACACTGTCGTTGTGACTTTGTATTCATGAGATGGGAATCAGACCATTTACAATTTCGGATGTTATTTCCCTTGAAGAAAAATCCTCCAGAACCACATACGAAATGGAAAAAGAAAAGTTAATACTATGTTAATACTTGTTTCTTTCTAAAGAATTGGCAATTCCATTTTTATCGGATTATTTGCATTTGTTTAACGAAATGGTTAAAAAAACTTACAAAATTTGTACAAGTGTAACAATGAAAGACATTAATCTTGTAAACCCTATCGGCAGATAGGTGATGGGTTTGTGCTGTTGATGATACAAGCATGGAATTTGGCACACACTCAGAGTATGTCATGAGAAAGACAATTCTAGCTAATGGGCCATCGAAGATTGTAATTGTGAAAACTATACGTAGAATAACATGCAATGGCAGCCATTTCAAAAAAGTTTTCAAAATTCAAATCTGCGATAGCCCTAGAGCAAAATATGATTCTCCTCATGACATACTCTGTGTGCCAAATTCCATGTTTGTATCATTAAAGGCACAATTCCCCCCCCCCAATGTTTCCCCTGTACCTGCCCATCAAAGTGACCCACAACAAAGTCTCCCCCCCCCCTTCCGCCTCCCCAGCAAGCTCGCCCCCTTACAGAGCCCAAAGCCCCCCCCCAGTCCCTGGGGAAACCAGAGGGGTTGGATCATTGGAACTACCACCCCTCAGAGATACTTACTCTCTCTTTCAGCGAACGTTA
The DNA here is from genome assembly GCA_021014325.1 of Plazaster borealis. NCBI lineage: Eukaryota > Metazoa > Echinodermata > Asteroidea > Forcipulatida > Labidiasteridae > Plazaster > Plazaster borealis. The sequence goes on from JAJGQC010000192.1 coordinate 21,657, forward strand.
TCAGAGCAAATGTTCCAATCAGGCCGCATTGTTCTGTTATCACAATCTGATCTACGTCACCACCACCATTTCCTCGCTTGCCAAAATGAATCTCTAGTTTGTCCTTCAACTTTTTCTTATTCAAATCTGGAAGATTAGAGACTACAATACTTCTCCTGGTTTCCATGATGTAACAAGAAAGCTCGATTCCTTCAGGGGGAAAATTAAGAATTAATATTATCAGTGCTTTGGTAATTATTTTCAAAAAGACATTATGGAAAAGATGCCGATTCCGATCGCTACTTTTTCACTCATTTTGACAAGAATTATGACATATTAGTTACCATGGTTATGTTTTTGGCATAATTTCAGCGAAAAAGTGTTGGTCCAACCCACGTCGGTCCAATGCTGTCAAAATTTTGATATGTCAAACGTCGGCAAGATGTCCACAGCCAAACAATGCCAAGACAAAACTTACAACACGTCCCTCCCATAAGTAGTTAAATTGACACGGTGGTTGTTTAGCCTAAATAAGAACCATTGGCGTAAATAAGAACCATTGGCCGGAAACCAATAAATATTACGTCAGTGTGACATAAATTACATGGGTTGTCCACCACTGTAGGCCATGTCAGTTATAATATCCCAAAAGTATGTCAGCAATCTGACTCAGAGCACAATGTTTATAAGGATACGAACCACAGGCCTACGGAGTTAATTTGAAAAGTCGGTTGACATGGTTGATGCAGATCGGTAGGATGCCATTAAATATGGACCTTGATTGCATTACTTCTAGCCCCACGGTTCACACTTGGCCACAGCATGGAGGTAGAAATAGACTACCTCCATGGCCACAGTCACTAAAGTAGTGACAGTGCTACCTTACTTCATATTAATAACAGACAATTACCTACAGAATTTGAGTTGATGTGCACAAATTTCAAACGAACCACAGTTACCGTCATTCATTGGACAAACCTACCTCGCTAGCCCACCTTGTTGAGCTGTAATGGCTCTCTTTTAACATCGGTCTTATAACACTTGTAATGGTGAGTGTTATAAGACTGATGTTAAAAGAGAGCCATTACAGCTCAACAAGGTGGGCTATGTATCCCTACAAAATACATAAAATAAAATAAGCCTACCTACTTGCTTCATTCACTCAGCTAGTTAAAGTTATAATTATATATTACAACGAAATTGAAACTAATTTCGACTTACCACTCTGTTCTGTAAAATAGACTAGGATTAAGGCCCCTTCCTAAGTGATGATGTCACTGTAGACAGACGGTTAATGAGCATTCCAATCAAAACCAGTAACCCAACCGTAACTGCAATAGGGTAATCCCACTGCATTCTTTGTAACACTGGTGGGTCGTCCAACTGCGTGTGTCATTCTCTACCTCGAGCTCCATTCCGCCCCAACTTGACACAGTATAGTCGCAACTATAGAACCTAACGTTGGGGCGATTGTCAAGTTGGAACCGTCCAGAACATCTATTATTATCAACGTATGGGGAAGGTGTTGCAAAACTATGGGGATTTCCCTTCTGCAGTAGTCTTGTTGGCAAGTCGTTAAATGTTTGCGCGGTGCTCTCGCGATATTGCTGGCTCCTGACCCCACCCCATCCAGCTGACCCCACCCCCCATGCCGTAGTCGCGAGAGAGCAGCAGTCTATATAATATTAAATTGAAAACCCATACAATGACATTGTATTAAATATAACCCCCATGATGTAACCATAGAGAAAGGACTGTCCTTTCTCTATGATATCAAAATAGATGCATCGATGTTTCAATGGCGCCGTAACGCCCTCTCTGGAGGTAACCGAATAAGTCAGCCATTTTGTGAGTTTAGCCCGTTTAGTGCCATCGAAAGTATAAAGTGATTTTCTGCAAGTTTAGGCCTATGGAGTAATGCTTGCCGAGTCTTGTTTTTGTGAAGTCTATACTTATAGCAAATCTTATTGCATAAAACAAGACTTGGGAACGTAATAATTGCATAAAAGCAATTTCATACTTTCGATGGTACTATAATAATGGGCTTTCGTTAGATTTGAATAATGTTTGGCGTAATGACTTCCTTGGTCACAAATCGGGGCAAGCTTTTGCATAATTACGTAACAGATGGCGAACACCCCGAAAACAGGTTTGAATGAATTTATGGCACTGGTACCAGGGAGGTTGGAGGTTGATGTACAAAAGCTTGCCCCGGAACTAGCCCGAAAATCTGACGCACACTTCGAGGCTCGTGAATAACGCCAGAGCGGCCTTGAGCCAATAGAGGGATCCTTGTAAATGTACCTTGGACCTCGCATCATTCCTCAGCAGAGATTCGTACTACTATACAGCATGCAGCAGACGATCGAAAAGTTCATGAAGATGGTGTAGCTGACATTGAACACGTCACTTCCGAGCGGACCAATCATAACGCATATATGGAAAGCTTACGTCACTGCACGTTTATCCAATGAAATCATTGGGTCTGTAAGACAAGTACCTGTCTTTATCTGCAATATCTGCAAGGATAAAGACAGGGGACCAGTCTAGCCCCGAACCTAAGTAAGATTTTAGACAAAAAAATCCGCGGGACCCTATAACACTAACAGTAACACAGGGATAGGTATCGCGATCGGGCGCCGCACGGTTCCCCTTCATCTAGTGTTCTGGATACCCGTTAGTAAAAGTAAAGAGAAAACCCCAATCAGTTCAAACTTAATTACCCGTAGGCCCTACCCCCAAAAACATAAACCCAGAAAGGTTCGGAATACACGGAGAACACCCGTGAGCGGGCCTCGAACGTGCCGCGCCGTAGGTTTTGTGATGTTCACTCAAGCGCTTATATCATTTTCGACTTATGAAGTTATTTCCTTGTATAGTAAAAGAGGACAGAAATAACCCATTGAGTCTTAGAATGCACACGATCAGTGAGGCTTGACCAAGGGGAGGAAAGGAGGGGTTCGTAGCCCCCCCCCCCCCGCGCTCAAGAAATCTTGCCCCCCCCCCTTGCCTCCTCCCACTATGAGATTGAAAAATGTAAGGTTACGCCGACACACATGTCATTATTAACTTTAAGTAAAGGGCACAACATGAGAGTGCCCCGGCCGCCCTATACAACTTCGCATTTCACGCTCGCTGCGAGTCGCAATTACCTCCTTATAAAAAAATCTTTTTGATCCGCCCTTTAGCCTAAATTGACTAATAAAGAACAATGATAGGGGATAGGGCCTAATTTGTATTAATTTATCTCACGTTAATTAACTTCAAAGTCACCACCCCACACCTTTCAACATGATCTAAACCACTGCCTTGCACACTGAATCATTGCTATACACCAGGCTGTATACCTATCGAGCCATGTATTG
>JAJGQC010000193.1:0-25000 GCA_021014325.1 Plazaster borealis
GACAAATCCATATTATCTATCAGCGGGAAATGTCAGCTTGCGATGGACTCTGTTGCACAAAGACTAGACAAAACATTATGAAAATGTCTTGCTCCTACAAACCTGCGGATGAAAGTCTTCTGAATGTCTTCTTGAGATTGTTCATCATACAGACATCTTGGCTGAGGTACAGAGAGTAGAGCTGAGTGAGAGGAAATAACAACACTAATCAATAAATGATTTTGAGTACAGTGGACAAATCTGTAGGATACTGTTGAAGATAAACCTTTTTAATGAAGATTTAAAGAGGGGCTTCAATGTCAAATTCAATTTTGTCATGCACTCATTTTTCAACAGATAGAGTCCTAATAAAGTCGAGAAAGAAATTACAAGTCTCTAGCCTAACGTTAAAACGGTGAAAATTGTCATTTAATCCGATACTCCTCCATAGTGAAATTTGAAACGTGATGTCATCAAAAACAAATGGGTCTGTACAACACAAAGAGGAATTTTTGGTGCCAGTCAAAAGGTCAAATTCAATGCTCTTTTGATTGAATATCATCAAAATTCAGGAATGAACTAAAAATTGTCCATACAAAAACGTACAGACCATTATTTGATATGTGACGTCATCAAACGTTTTTGGATTTTGACAAAAATTGCACTTGAAGGATATCAAACACAGTGGCATTCTACAGCATTTTAACTTAGGGCTAAGTACCCCCCACCCCATTTTCATAGAGACTCTTATCTCTTGAAAAATTACGTTTTACCTTGTAGCCCTTGGTTTTTGTGCGATACCTTTTTACTTTGCTTGCTCAACACACCATTTTTAGCATACACAGCTCCATGCATGTCCGGGTTGGTTTCAGATTTCATTTTTTTTACTTATTTTGGTTGTGAAGCCAAGGACTCTCAGAAAAGCACACGTAATTACTATACTCTCCAAGAACCCCATGGAGAGAAGACAAGGAAGGAAGTTTCAATTTTAGATGTGAGAGGAAAACCCTGAGAAATATTCCAGGGGAAAACCAGCGCAATTGATAGGGACTAAAAAAAAACAATCCACCTAGTGCCAACAGCGGGATTTGAACCGTGGTCCTAGAGGCGGAAGGTGAGGAAAAATCCCACTACACCAACCCGACCACCCATCAGACCACTACACCATCAAGCTTTTGAGTGATGGGTATGTGGCGATCCTTTGACTTTTACAAACAGCAAAGTCTTGGCTTACCATCATGATCTTGTGAGAGTTGGTACAGATGTCATCGACATATGGGTAAGGGTCTTGAGGGATACCCTTGAGCGATCCATGAAGCCACTGGTACATGCTTGGAGGATCGCTTGTACAGTAACTAGGGTATTGCATTTGAGTAAGATGCTCTGGGGGAAATTAAAGTAGAAACAGTCAAATCCGAAAATGTCAAATCAGGAACAGTGAAATCAGAGACAGTCAAATCAGGAACAGTCAAATTGGAAACAGCTAATAAAAAAAGTTTCAAATCAGAAACAGTCAAATTAGAAATTGTCAAAACAGCAACAGAAACAGTTCTTTCAAATCAGAAACAGTTTATGTCAAATCAGAAACAGCCAAATGGTAAAAATCATAATAATAAATTTTCAGATCGGGAACAGTCAAATTAGAAACAGTCAAATCAGAAACCATCATTGTCAAATTAGAAATCATCAATTTAGAACCAGTCTAATAGTTATTTTCAAATCAGAACTAGTCAAATTAGAAACTGTCATATCAGAAACAGTCAAAAAGAAATTGACAAATCAGAAATTTTCCAATCGGGAACATTCAAATTATAAACAGTCGAACAAGAAATAAAAACAGAAAAAGTTCTTTCACAGTAAAAACATTCAAATTAGAAACAGTCGAATCAGAAATAAAAACAAAAATAGTTCTTGCACAGCAAAAACAGTTGAATCAGAAATAAAAACAGAAATAGTTCTTGCACAGCAAAAACTGTCACATTAGAAACAGTTGAATCAGAAATAAAAACAGAAACAGTTCTTGCACAGCAAAAGCTGTCACATTAGAATCAAATCAGAAAGAAATACATAATCAGTTCATTCAAAGCAGAAATCGTTAGCGTTTCCACCGAAGATTGGAATGAACAAACCTTCCGAAAGACAAACGTCACATTTTCCATTTGACCCTATCTTATTTCCAACAATACCTGGATGCATTTGGCTTGGCTGTCTCGTATTGTTGTTCAGATCAGAGTGGCAGCGATAATAGTAATCCATGTATGAAACCCATTTCAAATCACTGAAGAAGAAAAAGGAGATGGACAAATTGAGACTTTGAGTACCTGCCTCTCTACTACATCAGTTATATTAGGTCCTACATTGAAGATTGAGACATTATTTGTTGGGGTGTCGTGTGGCCGAGTGGTTTAGAGCATCGAATTCAAGTTCCGATGGTTAAGTCATCGGGGTGTGGGTTTGAATCCCGGTCATGACACTTGTATCCTTGAGCAAGATACTTTACTATAATTGCTTCTCTTCACCCAGGGGTATAAATGGGTACCTGCGAGGAAAGAGGTTGATATTGTGTTTGAAAAGCCTTCAGAGCGCTACGGCAGCTCGGGGCTGTATGCTCCCCAGGGAGCCGAGAAAGATTACAGGAATGTTATTGGCCCAATGACCAGGGCACTAATGTAAAGCGCATTGAGACGTTGTGTGAAATGCGCAATATAAGAACTAGTTATTATTATTATTATTATTATTATTATTATTAAAATGATCAATCTGAAAAAACAATGTGTGGCTCATATGATTAACCCCAGGGCTTAAGCTCAAGGCCTGATTAACACCTTGTTTCTTACCTAGCAATTTGGTACAACAATGCGACCAGCTCTTGGGCACTGTCAGAGTAAAACCTTGTGAGCTTCAGCTCCTGGTACGCAAAATGGAAAAAGTAGATCAGACAAAAGTATTAACGATTGAATGAAATGTTTCAACACTATCATCATAAGCTTGTACCGTCCCGCTGCTGGGCAGAGGCTAGACTGATCCCCCGTCTTTATCCGCAAGGATAAAGACAGGCACTGGTTTTACAGACCCAATGATTTCATTGGATACAATGATTTTATTGGATAAACGTGCAGTGACGTAAGCTTTCCATATCTGTGTTATGATTGTTCCACTCTGAAGTGACGTGTTTGTCAGCTACACCATCAGCAGGAACCTTTCAATCGTCTGCTGCTGTGCGCTTGTACATAATGTTTGTATGTTTATACACAATGTAATGTGTGTACACGTGTGTGTGACTACAAATCTCTGCCGTGTGAATGGATGCAAGGTCAAAGGTGCGTTCGGCGGGATCCCGCCCTACGCTCAAGACCGGTATCTGGCGTTATTCACGAGCCTCGAAGTGTGATGTCAGATGATCGGGCTAGGCAGAGGCCTCTTCCATATCACATGAGGGCTCGTTTTTCACAAGGAGTTAAGATTGATCTGAAATGCAAATCAATCTTAATTGCTAAGCAAAGTGTGATGTCACAATACAAATCACTTTGGTAATACTGACAACTCATCTTAAGATGAATCTTAGTGCTTTGTGAAATCGACCCCGTTTCTCTCTGTCGACTGAATATCTCCTTCCAGGCTGCTGCTCCTGTTTTTTCCATCAACTCATCTCTTCACTTTGACCGAGGTCTCCCACCATTCCTTCTGCCATTTTTAGGGTGGGCGTGGTAATCAACAGGTAATAATTATATTACACTTTGACATCGGATATAAAATGTTCTGTCAAACAAGGTTTTGTTGTATAATCATTTTTAGCACCGTATAAATGCCTATTAACTCTTTCACGTGCCGACCCGTCACTAGCGACCGGTTTAAGTCCCTTCAAAAAATACTTGTAACATGAAAAATACAAATCGCACGGCCACACATTTTTCAGAATGTGAAAGCTAGAACTCTTGAGGGTGCTATAGTGACCTGTTTGTTTTTTTGTTTTTTTTTTTGGGGGGGGGTTACCATTTGCAAAAAACGAGTAAACAATTAATGTTTCCAATTGATCAATTTATCACTAAAATAAATGGTGCATGAAAGGGTTAAATATTTTAATTACCTCATACACAAGATGCAAGGCGAAAACCACAGCAGGAATATGAACGAAAAGCAGACTACCAGTATCAACCTTAGCCTGGTGTATTTCACTGGGGCTGGTGAATCCATAGGATTGGGGTCCAGTAATAGACTCAAGGATGGTGGGACAGGCTAGCCGGTGGTACTCGGAACTCAGAAGGGATTCCCAATCCTACAGAAACAAAGTGTTTGATGGGAGAATATAATTATTAGGAATAATTTGTTTTCAAAACTATCAAATGAGTAACTGAAAGCTACGATATTATTATTATATATTTCTGGTTATGATATCAAGGATGCCTCATAAGTGAACTTAATCACTGTAGCTCGCAAGCCTGAGGAAACCTGTAAACAAGGGTGCTTGCAATGTGAACCAGAAACACCGGGGTCAGCCCCATCTCTTCCACGATAAGTGTTCTGGGTTCTTTTACGAGCATTACCAATCCTATACACGGAACCTACAGCTTAATGTCCCATCCGAAGAACAAGGCAATTATGGTAAATTGTATTGCTCAAGGACACAAGTGTCAAGACCAGGACTTGAACACTCACTCTGCTAATCAGAAACACCAGAGTTTGAGACTGGTGCTCTTAACCGCTCAACCACGCCACGCCACGCCACAAAATATAACATTTGCATGAAAACTAATCATCCTGTGACAACTCCAGACTTATAAATATATCATATTTAATGAAACTAAGACTGAGTATGCCAAATTAATAAACACAAGCACACAAAGTATGACAAACTGTTTCTGTTAAACACCTTTTTCTCAAAAACAGCTAGCACACTGTTTTCAGAGTTTTCAGAGTTTATAGCTAGAGGACTGGAATGAATTAACTCTTGCCAAAGCCATGATCAGGAAGATCAAAGTTTGCTATTTTTTGTTTTCTAATAGCCATGTCACACAGGGCAATTTTTGTTCAGGCAACTTGGAAACAACCACTTGCACTGCATGCACAGGGAACACTCCAGAAGCACAAGAGACATTCTTCGAGCTTTAACTCACTAATCCCAAGAAAATAATGAGAAAACTGAAATGTGAATAAATTTCCTTTTAGGAGATTGCCTGGAACTGGTTGCCTGTAAATTGCCATGTGTGACACAGCCTCTAGAAGTAAAGTATGTGCTCATGATAGTGTATTCAAAGGATGATTTTCACTAACTTTAGTACTCCCCCAATAACTGTATACATGTCAACAGGTGGCCCAAATCCTCTACCACTTCAAGGCTCACTCCCATTTCTCAGTAAACACTCACACACACATATTATTAGGCTATGACCTCAAGGTCCCTCAGTACTGACCAGAAACTACCCTGTTGACCACTACGTCATCTAACCTTGTTCTAAGAAATGATGTCACCAATCTTGTGTTATTTCTATGTGACATCATTTCTAAATCAAGAATTCCCAACCACCAAAAGCCTATAAAACATCTCCCAAACTTGTCTAAATCAAGACTTCCCCAACCACCAAAACCCCATAAAACATATCCCAACTTTCACTCTGGGCCTCGACTACTCCTTCGACTTTCCGTTATGCCTTTTAGTGCAAGAGACTCGCCTCTCAAATATCTATGAGCTAGGTCCAGCACCTCTGTAACAATTGTATTGATAAAGTCACCTTATAATAAGATCTGACCCAAACGTTGTTTCAAGTGTACTCTCTTCAGTCGTCTTCATCTAAGAACACTCCTCCCCACTCACACAGTCAGGATTCCGTTAACCAGAGAAATTTGAGTCAAGTTAAAAACCTTTCTAAATCTATGCATTACAATAGTTTACATATAAGACTTTTGTATCATGCTTTACCTCATCTAACCCTGATGTCTTGTGCTTCTTAGCAGCCACTTCTGGTGAGGTTGGAGAATCCACTTCATGCTGAGAACAAAATGATCACCAATTTCCCCACAAAGATAAAAATTAATTCATTGAAACAAACACATCTCGAACCAATACACTCCATCCACTTGTTCTGAACTCCCTCGAGCAAGAACAGACCATGCTAGTCTGGTGCATACTTGAACATTTTTGGGAACTTTCAAGTTACTATGTACACATGTACATTACTCTATTAACTCTAGCGAAGCAAACAAAATTGTACACTTAAAGGCACTGTACACGTTTGGTAATTACTCAAAATATATATTAGCATAAAAACTGACTTGGTAACGAGCAACAGAGAGCTGTTGATAGTATAAAACATTGTGAGAAACGACTCCCTCTGAAGTAACGTAGTTTTTGAGATAGAGGTAATTTCTCACTAAAATAATAAAAGACTTCTTGCAAGAAGCCTTTTAATCCTATCTGAAAGCACACAAATTTGTACAACAAGGGTGTTTTTTCTTTCATCATTTTCTTGCAACTTCGATGACCAATTGAGCCCAAATTTCCACAGGCTTGTTATTTTATGCATATGTTGGGATGCACCAAGTGAGAACACTGGTCTTTGACAATTACCAAACGTGTTCAGTGCCTTTAAACAGGTCCAAACATTCAAAGATGAGTGAGACTTTTACAGTCTATCATGTAAGACTTTCATCATGCAAGACCCTCTCTACATTGTTTCCCCGTGTGCAACCTCAGATTGAGTAAAGCCATGTATGAATTGGTGGCTACAGCTACGGCTACGGCTGGATTTCCACGTCATCATGTCTTCAAGTATAGAATGTCCTTAGCAACACCCTTAGCAACAGTCGTAGCCGTAGCTGTAGCTGCCAAATTCAGATACGGCCTTACATTCATTTGAATGGGAGAAAATGGATGGCTGCTCTGTGGCCTTTCTCAACACTATGGCTTTGGCTTTGGCTTAGGCTCTGTCAGTAATTCTACCTCACAATTACCTCCATTCGGAAACACGTGAGATTGTATTCTCTGGTAGGAACATACCACGCATTTAAAGCATAACAAAGCAAAGTGATTACGACCCTATGCTATATAAGAGCCCTCCCTGCACAATATCACCAGTGTATTTCTGGTGCATGCTACGCGTAGGTCACGCTTCACACACGCAGCGCAACATTACTGCTTCTTTTTGCTTGCGTTTTTGCAAATTTTCTTAGCGTGGCGTTATGGCGGATGAGGCCGTCATTCAGGTTGCTCCGTCGGATGACGAGAGTTTCTTCTCGAATTTGGAGAAGGAAATTGCTACGGCACAACAAGCTAGCACTAGCGCCATTTTGCCTACTGTCGCACGAAAGCGCACAACCAAGAAACGCAATACCGAACCCGTCTCTGCTGCTTCAGGCAAAGCTGCGGCGCGTGCTCCAGCGCCAGCAACTGCGGACGGTACTTTGCAGGCTTCTGTAAGCCAGTTGCAAGAGACAGTGGCTTCACTGGCAAATGCCTTTCATTCCTCTACCAATGATTCAAGCAGTTTTGACTGCCAAGCGCCTCTTCAAGGGACCGAAGAAGGCGAAATTTTAGACCTTGAGTGTCTTTTTGAAAACCCTGTACCTGAAAGGGGCAATGATGGTTTTTGTGATGTTGGCCTCGTACCCGAAAGGGGCGATAATTTCTCTGACAAGGATGTTGATACACTCTTGCTTGAACAGGAAAGCGATAAGTTGCTTAATGAATTGGCAGCCCTCGTCGAAAATGACGTGAAAGTTGGGCCGGCCATCAATGCAAAGTTGGCCGAAACGCTTAATGCTTAATGAGAGGCAAGATTCAAACCGACAAGCTGGACGAAAAGTTGAAGCTTTACATCAGGCCAGAAAACTGCACAAATATGTGCCTTACTAAAGTGAATCCAGAAATTTGGTCCATTTTGAAACCAGCAACGCGTGTACGCGATGCTAAGTTACAAAAGATTCAGAATGCTTTTGTTCATGGGTCCATAGCTATGTCTATGGTAGCCGAGGAGCTTCTCAAAGCTCGTAACAATAAGGCAGAAGCCGGCATTGACTCTGCGAAGCTAATCCGTGAGCTCATTGATGCTATAGCTATTTTAGGCAATGGCAATTCTTTGTTGAATCTGCGCAGACGAGATGCAATTCGCCCAGATCTTAGCAAAAGGTTTACCCCTCTTTGCTCCTCACAAGTCCCATGCACAAGTTTGTTGTTTGGGGACGATCTGGCACAATCGTGCAAAAGTATCCAAGATTCCAACAAGATTGGTTCTAAAGTACAAATGCTGTCCGAGAATGTTAATCGGTACAAGAAACCACGCCCTTCAGGTGATTGGCGTTACAGCTACAAGCCCTCGTATGGGAGAGGGTCTTATAACCGCCGGATGAGGGCGCCCTATTACAGAGGTGGCCGTGGGTCGGCAACTCGTCCGTACTCCTACCACCAGCAGGCAAACAGATATGGTGGCCAGACTAGTCAGAGCCAGACACGGCATGATGTTGCAGGAAGCTCAGGCTCCAAATCTTCAACAGCATGACTAGATTCGATGACGAGTACTTCCAATGTGAGTAAGTACACAATTCAAACATTTACCCCTATAGCGGGAAGATTGAAAAAATTTATCTCTGCATGGAGCAATATCACATCTGATCAATGGGTTCTTGACACAGTGGCGCATTGCCACATTGAATTCAAAAGAATGCCAATCCAATATTATGCCCCAACTCCAATAAAGTTTTCAGAAACTGAGGCTTTAATGATAAAGAAATAGATTCTTTATGCACTAAGGGTGCTATTGTCGAAGCACGACCTTGTCATGGGCAGTTTATTTCGAATATTTTTCTAACACCGAAGAAGGATGGATCTATGCGGCCCATCATCAATTTGAAACATTTAAACAAGTTTGTCAACTATCACCATTTTAAAATGGAGACACTCGAATATGCACTGACACTTATTCGTCCCAACTGTTTTCTAGCATCAATAGACCTCAAAGATGCATATTTTACAATTCCAATGGCCCTTGAACATCAGAAATACCTGAGATTTCAATGGCGAGAAAAATTGTGGCAGTTTACCTGTTTGTGTTTTGGACTCACTAGCGCACCGCGCATATTCACTAAGGTATTGAAACCAGCCATTGCAACCTTACGTAATATTGGTCACATGTCGGCCAATTATATCGATGACTCTCTCCTTATCGGAGACACTATGATTGAATGCACAAAGAATGTTCAAGCTAGGTGTGCACTTATGACTGAACTTGGGTTTGTCATCAATGAGACAAAATCGCATCCTAATCCCACTCAAATTCTAGAATTTCTGGGTTTTGTGATTAATACAGTAGATATGACTGTACGCTTACCAGACAATAAGGTGTCTGTAATTGTTAAGGCATGTTGCCATCTTGCCAATCAAACCAATCCCACCATTTTATTGGTAGCACAAGTAATCGGCAGATTAGTCTCAAGTTTCCCTGCGGTGCCATTTGGCCCGCTGTACTACAGAAATTTGGAAATAGCCAAAGATGGAGCACTAAGGAAACATGGTGGGAATTTTCGGGCTAGAATGGTCCTCTCTTTTGAGGCTGTGCTTGAATTACAATGGTGGATGCAAAATTTAACCTGCGCATATCGCCCAATTATGCCTCGAGTAGGTGAAATTGATGTATATACTGATGCGTCCCTCAGTGGATGGGGAGCAGACTGCCCTGCAGCTGACCTACAAACAAAAGGGAAATGGACCCCAGTTGAGGCAACATTCCATATAAACAATCTTGAATTGTTGGCAGTCTATTATGCACTTAAATCTTTTGTTAGTTGCATACAAAACAAAACTGTTTCCGTACATGTAGATAACACCACTGCTGTGGCATACATTAACCATATGGGGGGTTGCCACTCCCCTGTACTCAATGCATTAACCAAACAGTTATGGCTTTGGTGTGTACAGCATGGCTCATGGTTAATTGCATGCCATATTCCTGGGAAAGAGAATGTACATGCAGACTCTTTATCAAGGTCAACGGATGACCATTTAGAATGGAAATTGAATAGCCAAATCTTTCAGGATATCTTGTTAAGATATAATATTTCACCCACAATTGATTTGTTTGCTTCGAGAACTAACTTTCAGTTCAAGCCATATGTATCTTGGTTTCCTGACCCTGAAGCACTAACATGTGATGCATTTTCTTTTTCTTGGGCAGATGAGGTAATTTATGCTTTTCCCCCATTTGCTCTCATTGACAGGATATTGCGAAAAATAGAACAAGACAGTTCTACGAGCGTTTTGATATTCCCGCTTTGGCAGACACAGCATTGGTTCCCAAGGTTACTATGCCTACTTGTAACACACCCAGTAATCATCCCGAGGGTGCCAAGAGTGCTCCATCTACCACACGACCCAAAACGACAACACCCGCTGGAAAACCAACTAGTTATGGCAGCTGCCATCTTGTCTGGCGATCACTTGAGTCAAGAGGCCTTTCACAGAGAACTATCAGTATCATTCTGCAGGCCTGGAAACCAGGCACGCGAAAACAATACGATACAGCCATATCCAAATGGCTACACTTCTGTGCTGAACGATCTTTGCATCCAGTTCATGCCCATGTAAACTCGGCATTAGATTTTCTAGCATCACTGGTTGCTAGTGGTTTACAGTACAGTACCATAAATACGGCAAGAAGTGCTTTATCGGCCATATTATGGTCTAACACTGACTCTTGTACCAAGTTTGGGTCTCATCCATTAGTTATAAGTTTTATGCGTGGAGTCTTTAACACAAGACCACAATTACCTCGATATTCGCATATTTGGGATGTTAGTCATTTACTTAGTTATATCAGCAAGATGGAGCCTGTGCAATCAATCAGTCTCAAGCAACTGACATTTAAACTTATTTGTTTATTTGCTTTAACCACTGGTCAAAGGACGCAAACATTGTCCTTTTGTGATGTTTTTAATATGTTGCTTTCGGACAAGCAAGTAATAATTAAGATCACAGAATTGATCAAGACCTCTAAGCCGGGCAAGCCCCAGCCAGTTTTAGTACTTTCAGCTTACCCACAAGATAGCAAGATTTGTGTAGTCAGAACTTTGTTCGAGTACTTAAAACGTACGAATCCAATTCGTAAGTGTAATAAACTGTTTATAAGTTTTTCACCCCCACATAAAGGAGTGGGTCCTTCAACCATTGCTCGATGGTTGAAACTGTGTTTAACAAACGCAGGGATAGATACTTCAGTCTTCAAGGCACACAGTTTTCGGTCTGCTTCTACATCAGCAGCCGCAAGCAAAGGTGTTCCAGTAGATGTTATTTTACAAACAGCAGGGTGGTCATCGGCCACAACCTTTGCTAAGTTTTACAACAGAGAGAGTTCTATCAGCGAACCTCGGGCACTTTTTGCCAAGGCTGTGTTGAACAAACAATAATATAACTATGTTGGGTTGAATAAAACAGCATGATCGACTTATAACAGTACAGCAACCCTTGGAACATGAAATGAATTAATCACATGTTCGGTCCATTATTTGGTATTCCTTTGGAAGACTAGTAAAATAGAGTCATATGATGTTGTTGATATTTAGCCCTTACCAGGGACTGTTCTGAATTCACATCTGAACAAAACCTTATAAAATGAAGAGGTGCTAGAACACCTTTCTTTGTTTTACTTTGTGAAATTAGTTTGATTCTATAATGAGTTTGAGCCAATAAAGTGAAGGTAAATCGACCAATGAGGTACAGAAAACCTCTAAGTTTTGGTTGTAAACAACCTTATTATTTATTACGTTTTGTTAATATTAAATGAATAAATATGATTGATGTGTTGGCCATACAATGATCTGGTTTTCTCGATGTATGTGTTCCATACTTTTCTTACACATTACACTGGCCAGCTTTAAAATCTCACGTGTTTCCGAATGGAGGTAATTGTGAGGTAGAATCCACCAATTAAATGAGAGAAACGATGTTTGATTGGGATTCTGCCGAATCTTTTACCGTAATGAGGAATCACGTGTTACCCTCCCATCTGATATTTATATACTTTTTGCAGTATGATTCCACAACAACGAAGTTGTTCAAACCCACCCTATGGTTCGGTGGGCCAGTGTAATGGCTACGCCGTTAGACTTTAAACACTGGTGATATTGTGCAGGGAGGGCTCTTATATAGCATAGGGTCGTAATCACTTTGCTTTGTTATGCTTTAAATGCGTGGTATGTTCCTACCAGAGAATACAATCTCACGTGATTCCTCATTACGGTAAAAGATTCGGCAGAATCCCAATCAAACATCGTTTCTCTCGTTTAATTGGTGGATTTTGTAAACATACACTTTCGGTTCAGGAATTGAAACAGGCGGACAGTGCCTAAGCCGGAGCTGGAGCTAAAGCCGTAGTTCCGAAAACGGCCAACGATAATTCTGTTCAAAGTAGGGTCATAAATTGGTTTATAGCCACCATTATAAAGAAAGATACAATAAAAATCACATATGAAAGTTGCAACTGAATACAGTGTCACAGTATTTGCACAAGAATGACAATTCCATCCACATTTAGCGAGGTGACAGCGGGTACCAACCGCATCTCTGGCCGCAACATTCGCGAACGGACACCAACCCATCAAAATCTGAGAAACGATTCACGCAATCGCATGAATCGTTTCTCAGATTCAAATGTTTTTAGGTGAACAATTATCCAAACTATACTTTAAAGGGAATCCTTACTCAAGCTAGTTTATACTACCAACAGCTGCAGTGCTTCTCACCAAGTAAGTTTTAATGGTCATTAATTTTTGGAGTAGTTACCAATCTATGACCCTACCTTTAAGGCTGTGTCTGAACTTTTCAGCGATCCAGCCATAGCCACTGCCGCAGCCAGTAAACTCACCTGACAGAAGATGGCTAGCTTCTCAACGTTATAACCCATTGAACCCAGGAGGCACTTTGAAAAGACCAGCCATTCTGATTGGCTGCCGGGACCACCGGGTGCATTGTGGGTATTATACCACCTGGTGACCAACTGCAAGGCCGTGTCTCGTGGCAGCACATACTTGATGGCATTCAGACATAATTGAACTGTAAAGAGCAAGATAGGTTCAATTAAAATGAGTAGGATTTGGAACTTCGCATAGCCTAACTACAATCTAGTAGAGTTTGCAATGAGGGGGGGGGGGGTTACACCGTTCCACATATCAAGCACCAAATAATTGCGGTAGCACCACGGAAACTCTCTAAGAGTTATGAAAATGGAACACTAAGACCTCAAGAATAGCTGTTATATAATGGGGCCGATTTCACAAAGATTTAAGATTGATCTTAAAGGTATAGGATTGGTAAGGATAAAAAACCATCATTGTCTAATTTTAGTCTGAAACCTTACTGATTATGAAGTTCACACTAGCCCAAATTTTCACAGGTTTGTTATTTTATGTATATGGTTGATCACACAAAACATGAACACTGTCTGCAACTGTTTTGTCAGCTCTACCAATCCTGTATAATACCTTTAAATATGTATCAATTTATTTTAATTGCTAAGCAAAGTGTGATGTCACAATACAACTCACTATGGAAATGTTGACAACAAACATCTTAAGATGAATCTTGGTGTTTGTGAAATCGCCCCCCTCATTTCTTTCAGGCACGTTCTCAGAAAAAGATTAAATTCCGTATTCAAGAAAAGAAAAAAGCACATATGATGGTACTGTTTGATATTTTTTTGTACATACTATAATCTTAGAAATAAAAAGAGATTCAAACATAATGAGTCATCGACAAAATAATTCTCAGGATCTTTTACTTGTTTGTTTGTTAGATGATCTTCCCAACATGGGAACTTGTCAAAGGTCCCACAAGGGGATATAAACGCCAAGCTGGCAACAGCCAATCTCTCTCATACAAACATTGGTTGAACATCTATGATTATAAACTGCACAAATCAATAAATTGGGATTCACTAACTAGACGACTATACTATCGACCATTAGCTTGGCCGGATTCGAACCCAGGCCCTTGTGATTGCAAGTCCTACAGTCTAACCACTTGACCATGGTGACGAGTCTAACCACTCGATCACGGATCATTTATACCAGCACATTGATATGAGCTGAAACCAGTCAGATATGAATTTTTTTAACCTATCAATCTGTACAACTTGAACGGAAAGCATTCAATCAAAATAAAAAAGTAACCTCTGCCTTGAAAGACCACTCACCGATTGGAGATGACGTCACCTGTGGAATACTCATCCTAAGCATGGACCCTCCAGTTAACTCCTGCAACATGTCATAATAACAATTATCAAGTAATAAACCACAAGGGAAACTGACTGGGTAAATGTTCAATAAATTTTGGATTGAACAAAGAAAAATTGACTAGAGCGGAACTTGAACTTGAAACCTCCAGATTAAAGTGCCGGGGGCTCTACCAACTGAGTTTGGGAAGTTTTGAAAGTCAGCTTTGAACTTGTGTATGCCTTTGAATGCAGTCATTGCGTCTAGAATATTTATTTGCAATTTCTGAAAAAGCGTAGTATTTCACAGCTTAAAGTGCATGGCATAACACATGTTTAATTTCAGGGTTGAATGCTTAACTGTAAGTTTTTTGCCTTCATAAGAATAAACTGTGCAAGTCTTGCGTGAATTCAAACTTCTGGGATTAAGTTGATCCCAACCATATTGAGTTTTACGTGTGCCGTCTGTTTCTTCAATTACTTTAGTTTAACGTAGTTTATGGTTATAAAAATTATATCATATTGTTGTAAAATTTTGCCATGAAATAAAAATAAATTTAACAAAAATCAACAACGAAAACCTGAGAATATGACTTGACCGCAGTTTCCGGTTACTTGTAAACAAGAATTTTAACAAATTATTTGTATCATATAAAAAAAAAATTATGAATTATAAATTGCTATGGGTATTTTTAGTTTTCAAGATTTATTTTATAAATAGAATTTAGATTTTATTCATTAAAAAATATAGTCTTCGTTCGAGTTGTTTTCTCGTTTTCAATACGCGGGAGACTTGCACAGTCTATTATCAAGCTTTATACGTGTTATTAAGCTTTACCACTGTAAACCTGCTCGCCACAGGGTCTCGCAATCCTATGATGTGTTTGGAGCTAGTGCTATTACTACTACTGCTACCAGCATTGAAAGCAAACTCATCACTGCAGGTGGATTCCTGTAGTTTAGTCCCGATATCACCAAGGAATGCTGGAACTGGAGACAACATTACAACCTGACCACAAAAAACAATAGAGTGCGATATGATTATATGGATTCTGTAATCAAATCAACTGGACTTTTACCATTCAATTGGTTTCACGTCCTACTCTGGACGCATCATCAGGCCGACTGATCTTATGGCGGCAAAAGGTTGGTGACCCGTTTCGGGAGTCAATGGACCATGAAGACGACGAGGGATCTTCCTGATAGTGTCTTAACGCTGATGTTTGTAATATTTTGACCTTTACCTCATCCATGATGACCTGAGCACTGCTTGATGGCCTCGATGATGTCATGGGGGCGGAGCAATCGAGAGGGGTGCTGGGGCGTGGCAAGCTAGAAGATAGCGATGGAACAATCCCTGAGATGTGAACTTTGCCAATCTGTGAAGAAGGTACAATGTGTGGATTATCTGATTCAACAAGTTTAATTAAATATCGAAGAAGGTATGAAAAAATCCTCCCCCTTAAATATGATAAACAGCCGTTTAATATTTTTGGGACAGTTCATTCAAAAATTCTCTTTAAGAGTTGAATTCAATTTTGTTTACTCTTGTGTAACAATGAATTATCTGGGAGTATAATGTCTGCCTTTGTTCTAGTTTGATCATTAGTAACTCAAATCCACCCATTGATCCAATTGATTAAATAGCCTGACGAACTTGTGTCAAAAGAGGTTGCTATCAGATAATTTCATGGCCCAAATTATGTTGGTAGGTAGCATAGTTTGAAACATCCGTGTGATAGTTTGAAACTTAACCACACAAGTCTGAAACTTGTGCAAGGAGCTAACTGGCGCTCAACTCTATCGAACAGATTAACATTGAAGGTTTTTCCCTTTTTTCAAAAGAAAGGATTAACCGCTGTGGTGGTGGGGTAGCATTATATGTCAATAATTTACTTCATGCTGTAACATATGATACTTTTATTCCGCAACAACTAGAGGTAGTCTGGGTCAAAATGAGACCTTCACTGTTACCACGGTCAATTACCAGTTTATATTATTGTGCTGTTTATTCCCCGCCCAACGATACCAATGCAGATATGTTAATTTGTCATCTTTTAGAAACAATTGACAAAATTACTACTAGCTTTCCGGATGCTGGTGTCGTAATTGCTGGTGATATGAATCGCCTAGACTTAAGTCAACTTACCATAGGCCAATTTGTTCAGGTAGTTGACTGTCCTACTAGAGGTTCTGCGATCTTGGACAAGATCATTACTAATATCTCCTTACAATATCAACCTCCTGTTGTCATGGCTCCATAACACTGTTCTGTGGCGTCCAAAAGTCAAACTTATTCTAAATAATCAGACATGTACCAAAACTACTAGACCAATGAAGCTGTCTTCTGTTCGTGAGTTTGTTCAATGGATTATTTGATTGGTCAGATATTTATGATGCATCAGGCACTCAAAATAAATGTAGTGTATTTTATGACATTCTGAATAAAGCTATCAGTGAATATTTTACATTCATGATAAACCCTGGATGACATCAGAAATCAAATCATTAATTAAGAGTAGGCAGAATTTATTTTCTGAAGGCAATGTTAGATGGAAATCTGTTAGGAATAAGATCATTCGTAAAGTTGCCCTGCTAAAAAGATTTTTATCATAATCATGTCCAAAATCTAAAACCAAAAATCCGGCTGGGTGGTATCGTACATAAAAACTGATGACTTCAGCACTACTCTCAAACCTACAACCCACCCACCCCACCTGATTGTAATAATAATGATATGATATTGCGAATAGCATCAATAATCATTTCACCTCGATTGGTAATAATTTATGTCCTTTGGATTTATCATCGCTTCCAGCTTATCTCCCTTCTCCTGAGCTTTGTCCAACCGTTCAAGAATGGGAGGTATTTTTCAACTAAAAGATCAGTTGTAGGAAGGCTGATGGAATTCCAGCCCCGATTATTCGTGAATTTGCATATGAATTGAGTAAACCTCTTTCACACATTCGAAACAAGCCGTTGTTATTCCTCTGCCCAAAAGTTCTCCCCAACTTGGAACAAACTTCGTCCTATTTCTTTAACTGATCATTTTGCCAAATTAGCTGAACATTTCGTTGTCCAGTGGATCATTTCAGATATCCAAGATAACTTGGATCCTAATCAGTATGGTAACAGAAAAGGAGTATCTACTTCCCATTATCTAGTTAAACTTGTTGATAATTTAAACGCTCATGCTGAGCTTACGAAGAGTCACAGTTCCTTGGTTGTTACAGATTTTACTAAGGCTTTTGATCTAGTTGATCATAATATTGTTTTTAACCAACAGATCTCAGTGTGTCAAATATAAACAAATTCTGTCCAATTATAATGTCCTTAAGGGTGGTCTCCCCAAGGGACTAAGTTCGGCCCGTTTTTTTTTCTTGCTAAAATTAATAGTGCAGTTCATTCTGAAAATGTCACTAATAGTCGATTGCTTAGTTTGAAATATGTTGTGATTTGACTATTGTGGAGAACACTGTAAGTAAAGATTTTCACAATATGCAATCTGTTTTGAATGAGTTCAGTGAATGGACTATTCCACTGATCTCCACACTGTCGATTGTGTAAGATTCTTGGCATCTTAATAAGTTCTGACCTCAAATGGGATAAACATGTTGATCAGATTTATCGAAAGTTTCACTTATCTATTCCAGATTTATTAACAATTTATAAGGGTTACGTAAGACCTTTGACAGAGTATCTAGAGCTCATGTCAACAAATTGGAGATTATTCAAAAGCGACTCTAAGATGCATCAGCTTTGCAACAAAGCTAAAAGATTCCGATGTGTTCGTCAGTGGTTACCCCAGCCAAGAGGTTCTAGTATGCAATATCAATTAAGAAACACTAACAATCTTTCCGAATTAAAGTGCAAAACAAACAGATACAAAAATAGTCCGATACCTTACTTTATCAGTATTTTGAACCAAGTATAATTTTTTTTAAGTGTGTGCTTTGTTTTGTTTTTTGAATGTATTTTGTGTAAACCCGTTGCTTTTTTTAAATATGTAATTTGATGTACATTGCAATGTTTTTAAATTTGTAATTGTGAACTTTGTAGCAATTTAGCCCCTGGGCTACAAATGCATTGTTTTAATAAACCAGAAATAATAATAATAATAATAACATGGATAAATCAACGCAGCAGAGTCTAGGTGAGCTGAGGCTAATACTTAAAAGATGTTAATTTTGAGGCTACAATGTCAGATTTGTTCTGAACTATTAAAGGATTTTTTAAAATGTTTATTACAGAAAGGTATTTATGAATGGGAAAAAAGAGTGGTGACTCAGTCTTTAGCGTTTGTTTAAAACCTTGCAGGGTCGTGGCCGAGCGATAAAGGACCTCGACTTCGAATCAGTCCTTTATCGCATGGCGGCGACCGTACCGGTTTTAAAAGAACATTCAACGACCTTGTCCCACTCTTTTATTCCCTCAATAGATTACGGCAGATTCCTGATTACCTTGACAAGACCAGAGTAAAGAACGATGCTATTACTCAGATCAAGCACCACCATCATGTCCAAACTCTGTCAATAAAAAAACACAATACAGAGTAATAAATACGAGATGAGCCGAGTTATTTCATGCTACATCGAACAAGAATGACTACACTATCGACCCAATTCACCCGAGATCATCATCACAATAATCATGGTTGTGCCATTTTGCGAGTCAATGACCCAATGTGTTTGTAATAATAATAGTGGCTTCTTATATAGTGCTCATGTCTGTCACTCATTGACGCTCAAGGCGCTTCAACATTCAGTATTTTCCTGCAAGGTAGTGCGGAGCTACGTTTTTGAAGTATGAGACCAATTCCTTTACATAGCACCATGTAATGGTTTACAAGGTGCTGTGGCGCAACATGCTGCCGATCAAACCAGGAACCCCTTCTCTTTTCGATAAGTGCACTGTGTTCTTTTACATGCATTACACAACACACGGGACCAACGGCTTTACGTCCCATCCGAAGGACGCAGCAATAATGGTTAAGTGTCTTGCTTAAGGACACAAGTGTCACAACCGGGACTCGAACCCACACTCTGCTGAACAGAAACACCAGAGCTTGAGTCCGGTGCTCTTATCCACTTGGCCACGACACATTGTAGTGTTAATTTTGGGCAACATCGTGTTTACACCAAGCATGATATTTGGCCCTTGGACAAATGTAGGACAAACTAATACAAGGGCTGGCCTATATGTACATATTGTATAGACTTTTACATAGTTTCATGCTATACATTAACCATTTTGTAGACCTTTCCATGGGTGCACACAAATTGGAAACCAGACTAAAGTAGGAAGAATCTCATGCCTCAATAGATGTTAATTTTTGCCAGTCAGAAGCCATACAACCTGTAACTGCTGTATAGCCAGGGATCACACCTAAGTTTACAATACAACCTGGGAAGCAGCAGTTAAAGGTTGTATGGCTTCTGACTGGCACCCCGAAACAAAGATATTGACAAAATAGGGAGTCTGCCAACATAGGGCTAGATAGCTCAGTTGGTAGAGCGTTAATCGGAGGTCTTAGGTTCAACTCTCGCTCTAGTCAATTTTTCTTTCTTCAACCCAAAATTATTTTCTAATCTAATTGGGGGTGGTCTGCAAAATCTTGCTCAACTTCAAACATTTTTTATTTTTTATGATTATCTTACATCAAGAGGCACTGCATCTTTCACCATCAGCGTTGCTAAGCTACCAAAAATGAGCTGTGACAGGTCATTGCTTCTTCCAAATTTGACACATTTGAGTTGGTGGCGATGCTGGAGCAAATAGCAAAGATAGCGCTGTCCACAGAGGTCCGTCGTCAAGAAAGCTTTGGTTGCTTTACCCAGAATCCCCTCTCTGATGATAAACAAAAATGGTATTAGGCAGCTTATTTATAATATTAACCCTTACAGTGCCGGGCGCGTTTCGGTAATTCTGTATCCACATGCTGGCCAAGGACGTAGGGGAACGTTGGCAGCCTGTGGATGGATATGACGTTTCAGAACGTTGGTGGCAGTCGAAGGGTAGAACATAAGGTAGCCTGAACATCTGACGTCACACTTTGAGGCTCGTGAATAAAGTGTATTATCCTTGCGGATAAAGACAGGGGACCAGTCTAAGTGTAAGGGAACATTCAGCATGACGTTTCAGAACGTTTGCGGCGCTCGAAGGGTTAATTATACTAACACTGAACAGTCCTTATCTAACACATTTCACCCAAATATTTCACTGAAATAAAAATGATATGGCTTTCAAGTAAACAGTTTTAAAACAATCAGAATGTTCTTTAGAAGAAAAAAATTTCAAGGCAAGAAAACTACATTTCACCAATAATAGAAATGTCTTAAATAATAACATTATTTCATACAGAAATACTACTCCAGACAATCGGTACATTTAAATACCAAGTAGGCTTTCAGATAAAAACTTGATAATCTAACTTTTTTAAACATCTCAAAACAAAGCTCAAACCAGAATAAGAAGTAACTGTAACAAGTAAACGTGCCGGTACAACCAGGTGTAAATCTCTTTTGGGAGGAGTGTTGGCTCTGAGAAGAGCAGTATACTCTGCTCGTCTTCAGGAGAAATGAGCAGAGCATGATGTTTGAAACGTCGAGACCACACCGGCTCTTTTCAGAGCAAACACTCCTCCCTAAAGAGATTTACACATGGTGGTACCCGCAAATTTACTAGTTAGGTCACTTCTTATTTTCCACACCATGCAAAGCTTCAAACATCACTTAAAACCCAAACCATACCATATATTTGAAAGTTACTTGTAGTATTAAAAAGTTCCACCAACCTGTGGCTGACGACAGGCTCCGTCCAGCAGTGGTCAAGACAGAGGTCAGGGGCCAAAGGCTCCTTGACCTCTCCACAGGTCATATTCAAGGAGGTCATCGATATGCCCCCCGGGGACCATGTTGACCTTGCTGGTGACATCATGCTAGATGCTGGACTATAGAGGGCGCTGGTTGCTGGCGATTGCGTACGGCTAAGGGAGGATGAGATTTATGACTTTTATTAGAGATTATTTCATTGTTGGTCTGACACTGTAAAAACACACAAGGTCTACTTCACTGCAATCAGGATCTAAGAAGTAACTATAACTAGTAAACTTGTGGGTCTTACAGTTATGCAGACAAGACACAGAAGAAATGAACTACACGTCTTTTATTTTTGGGTATATCAAGAATTTTATTAAGTATACTCCTGGGCTGAAGTTCTAAAAGAAGGAGTTCCAAAAGAGGTAGAAGAAAAAGACTGGATTGCGCCACAGCGCACAATGTTTCACTGGCCTAACCAGATTGTCTGGAAATTTTGTTGTGGTGGTCAGTGCATGGTCTTTTAAGGGCTTGAGTTAATGGGAAAGGAGGTGGTGACGGAAGCTTGATAATTGGAGATTAAGGTTAAGGTTAGAAGGAGGCTGTGTTTCTATGAACTTTAAATAATAAGATAAACATCAGTATTGACAGCTGGATTCAGGGTTTACACTAGTAAACTTGTGGGTCTTACACATGAATCCGTAAGTTTACTAGTTATAGTTGCTTCTTATTTGCCACACCCTGCAAAGCTTCAAACATCACTTAATCAAGATCTAGTGGTGTGAATGTTTGGTTGCTCCCAACTACAAGTCGCCCAGCCACTATTGATTGGTCTACGAGATGAATAAATAATATAAAACTCACAAAGCTAGGTTTCCTCTGGCAGTCATTTGATGATCTCTTAAAACAACCCAAACTTTCTTCTAAAATTGACTTTACTTTTGTAAAACTGTAGGATCGAGCCATCCATTCTTCGCATGCGGCCATAAGAACCAATTTTATCACAGAGTTCAAACATTGAGCTACAAATGCATAGAGGACTATAACTGATTTGGGGCATCTCCTACAATTACCAAGCTTTGAGGAAACATACATCATTGGTTTTAGGAAAAGTCAATTCATACCCATTCTCTAGCTTTTAAATAAACACACCATACAACCAACCTGTGAAAATTTCATCACAATTTTGTCATATTTTAGTAAAAAACAACAAGTACTGGATTGTGTTTAGTCAGGGATTGAGTAGCTACAATGAAATCCTGCAATTTGTCTTCAAAAGCTTCAATATTAGGTCCACTAATTACTCGTATTATCATTGGTAAAGATTTTCTTTAATTTATTATTTCTGGTTGTCAAGCCAAGGACTCTCAGAAAAGCGAACTTAATCACTACACTAGCCAAGAACCAAATGGAGAGAAGACAAGGAAAGAAGTTTCAGTTTTAGATGTGGGAGGAAAACCCCCGAAGAATTATTCCAGGAAAAAACCCACGCAATCAGGTAGGGACTAAAAACCCAATCCTCATAGTGCCCCCGGTGGGATTCGAACCGGGGACCCAGAGGTGGAAGGCGAAGAAAGATACCACTATGCCAGCCTGACAGCCCAAAGTTACTCAGAGGATTTACCTTAAGGCAGCCATAACCGACAGTGCTGGACTCTGCCCACGAGAAAAGACGAGAGGTGAAGCCGTTCTACTTGGGAGGCCCCTGTAAGGTGACATACTAGGTGACATACTGGACATGCTAAGACGAGAATGAGCGCTAGCGCTGAGTCCAGCTAGCGTGCCTGAGCTGTAGCTGTGACGAGGGGTTTGACCAAGGTTAGTGGTGTTCAGGTCTAGTATCTTGGAGGCAACACAAATCTCCTGCAAAATTCAGACAACATGAAAGCAGGGGATGTTAAAGAGGAAAGGAACTGACCAATTCAATTTTGAATAGATAGAGTCCTCATGTGAGTGGGGAAAAAAACTACAAGTCTCTAACCTCACGTTAAAATGTTGTAAATTGCCATTGGATTCGATACCCTTCGAGCACAAAATTTGTCAACATCCCAGGTTTGTTATTTCATGTGTATGGTTGATCACACAAAACAAGAACACTGTCTGCGACTATTTTGTCAGCTCTACCAATCCGGTATAATACCTTGAAAAATACACCTTTTATGTACAGCTCATTTAACGTAGGACAAACTTTGGCATTAAATAGACACTTTGGAATAGCACTCACCTCAGCTGTTGCATACCTAAGCTGCCATACAGAGTGTAATCCCATACTGGAGTCAAAGGTCATAACCAGGGAGGGGTCAGAGGTCGTGAAGATTACCTGCTGAGTGTAGTCTGTCATTAAACCAATCTTCGTACTTCCCATTCCTAAATGTTAAGAACATTTTTTTTCGAAAGCAGTAGTGTGTCAGTACAGGTATATGGCTACAAAACTGTGGGTACTGGCTGAGCGGTCTAGTGTGCTGGACTCGAGTTCTGGTGGCCAAGTCATCGGGGTGTGGGTTCGAATCCCGGCCATGACACTCGTTCTTGAGCAAGACACTTGGCGCTCGGGGGATAAGACGCAGGTCCCTAAAATCACCAGAAAATATTTGAGGCTCAACAGACGCAGTCTTCAACATTCAACACGCTCGCGAAGTAACACACTGCTTGTACATCAACACATACAGGGGTCATTGTGATGGTATAAGCACACTTCACCATAGCACAAAGGGATCGTAGTTTTATAATCACGAAGACGAGTACCTGTCATGTGATATAGCTGTTTACTGTGTGCAGCATGCATTGATCGTCGCTCATACATTCGCGACGGCCAGTGACTTCGCTCTTCGGTAAGTTTCGTCAAAA
Source organism: Plazaster borealis (assembly GCA_021014325.1). Lineage (NCBI taxonomy): Eukaryota > Metazoa > Echinodermata > Asteroidea > Forcipulatida > Labidiasteridae > Plazaster > Plazaster borealis. Next base: position 23,834 of record JAJGQC010000193.1, read on the forward strand.
ATATGAATTGTTTAGGTTTTATTTTAAGAAAAAAGTGACATGTAGAATTACCCTGGACGAAATAAAGGAACTATTTTGCAGTTTAAATTTAAGATTTCACATTGTAATCATCAAAATGAACTCAATCGAAATCACGTAAGGCGCATCGGAAGATAAGACGCAGTGACTTTTTTGTACCATCAAAAGTCAGATAAGACGCATCTTATCCGCAGTAAATTATGGTAACTACAATTGCTTTTTTTTCACCCAGAAGTAAATGGGTACCTGTGCGGGCACTTGTGATTAATTTAGCTTGGTGCGCTACATACTTGAAAGTATACTGCGCAGGGAGCTGAGATGGTTTAAGGAATAAAATAAAATGCTTGTGATCCCTAAACAAAAATGTCCCTCCTCCCCATGCTGATGATGGCAACACTTCTTAAAGAAATTAGAATGAGATTTCCTTACCGCCTGTCTTGCATATAATTGGTGCTGGCTCATCTAACGGATGCAAGAGACTAAACATTGTGGGAAGACATTCAGAATCTCTGTAAAAAAAAAAGGAAAAAAAGAGACAAGGCTAGACATTATTACCTTAAAACCTCTTTGTACTATCTACAGCAGTATGTGGCGTGTCATGGCTGAGCGGCTAAGTGCATCACACTCAAGTTCTGGTGACTAAGTCATCAGGATATGGGTTTGAATCCCGGCCATGACACTTGTGTCCTGGAGCATGACACTTAACTTAGGCCTGTGAGTGGACCATTGAAAAAAAAAAGCGGAAAAATATTGTTAACTTATTTCGGTACAAGTCCATAAGAAAGTTTCACAAGTAATCCCCTCTTGGGCAACAATGCATAAAATATGACGAGAAAAAACTTCTCTTCAACACATTTTTATATTATTATCAGAAGCTGAACATTTTCTGTTACATTAAAGGTATTATACAGGATTGGTAAGGATATAAAACATTGTTGTTTAATTTTAGTCTGAAAGCTTACTGATTATGAAGTTCATACTAACACCATTTTTTCTGTGAAATATTTCCCTCTGAAATGAACTCATATTTGAGAAAACTGTATCTGAAAACCTAAAAAAAGAAACGCAACAGCTGCTTTCGGTTGCTACAACCAAAAACTGAGAACAATGTGTTTACATGCTGAAAATTGTGCATAGTTTTTGACTATT
>JAJGQC010000194.1:0-75000 GCA_021014325.1 Plazaster borealis
GAATGTCACGTATCCTCTCGCGGGAATGAACGGGAATTGTCAGGGGGAAAACAAATTCGAAATTGTTCAGACTTCTGAATGAATTTAGATCACTTTGTCAACAGTGTTATCCGATATGAGAGAGCACAACCTGTTGGCCACCCCCCCCTTGAGTATTCGGAAAGCAGTGGAATAACCTTGGTTACTACCTAGGAAGACGTTGAATCAACCCTTCCCCTAGGGGATGGGGTTTACACGGGATGTTCTTGAATCATCACGCCCAAACGGGATGGGGCTTATTTATTTCCACGCACAGTTGAATAACACCACTTACAGTTTCAGATTATGACATTTTAGAAAATTGGTGATTGCGCGGGGCTTCCTTTGAGGAGGTGTACGGGAGATGACTGCATGTGAATCTACAATCAGGACTTGATGAAGTTATTTCAAACTGAAAGTACTGTTAGTATTAAGCTTAGTAATATAGGCAGTTGTATAGGAGATTCTCAGCAACAAATGGCCCTAAAAAGCAAAACAGATACCAGCACCGTCACAATGGTATTCCATCGGTGACAAATATCAACCATGTAGAATCAACTGGCTGTATTTAGAAGATCTACGGTCGCCTAAATCACCCCCCCACCCCCCGTGCGGCGTAGTTAGCATATTTTCAAAGGGCCACCGGACTGCAAAGATTTGATTCTGTATTATTGTGTATTGAGTCATCAAATTTTGACTTTAACGTTAAGCATGCTACCTCCGCGGGCCAAGGGGCGGGATCAGCCGTAGTTTGGGACCTTAGGGTTTTTCGGAGAGCGAAAACTATGGGACGCCAAAGAGGCATAAATTCCACCCAACACATCAAGACTTAATTTTACTCGAAAAGGTGAAAATTCGGAAGTACTTTAAAGTTTTGTCCTTGATAAAATGAACCAAGAACTGGTTTAGCTTTCTTCGAAAGTGTCCCTTTTGGGTATAGAAATTAACTGCAAGTGCAGTCAAGCCTCGTTATAAAGAGCACGGTTAGAGGTTCTGCTTTACTGCTTATAAAGAGTACCGCAGCCTACCGGTACATTCGGAAGTCCCGAATCTCATTTCTTCTTTGTGCTTCTTTGTTTTGCTTGTCCTCTAACAACAGCGTTCCTGTTATATAGAGGTAATTGGGCCAGAGTTGACTGCATGTACATTCATTGGCAAGTTCCTAAAACATTGATCAAAAACTAGTAGTGCCCTAGGATGAAATGCACCCAGCTATCATAGTCATGCTTGTATACTTCTCTTTCGCAAGTTTATTTTTATGCAATGACATTTTTTGAAGGCGGGCAATAATTGTTTGTTTAAGGTGAATGGCCTCACTGACCATAGCAGAGTCTTTCTCAAAGCCATCAGTTCCACCCAAAAGTCAAATTTTTAATGACAATTCGCCTCAAATAGTTTACATTTTTGGTGTACTAAACTGACTCTTGATTAATTCGCATCTCCACAAAAGATATGCGGGAAAAATCATTCGCAAAAAGCAAACGAAGAAAGAAAAATACGACTTCGGGACTCGTTATGGTGGAACTAATGACGTCATTCTGTGCATGCGTCATTGGATTCCAGCGACGTTATTTGCGTCACTAGGCACGGTTCAAAACAGACGACTGTCTATGCTGAAGAGCTTCAGCACACAAAGTTCATGAAATTATGACATTTTGATAAATGATCTGTACACTTCAAACGCTTCCACGTAGCATCAATAAATGTAAATCGTGTAAATAACAGTGCGTGTGAGCATCGGTGCTTGCCCTTTTTTGTGGCACTTAATTTTTTTCAGCGTCGTTGCAAACTTCACATTTTGGGCCCCATTCTGTTTTGATGACGCGAAGTGCAAAGGGCAGGTTAGGTTGTTCAATTGCTAAACTCGAAAACCATTTTCCAGTGCTCTTTCATTGTATCAATTGCCGTTTTCGACCATGTAAATCGTGTACCTTTAGCTCACCGAAAGATGACACACGTCCATAAGAGCTTTAAGCTTCTTCGTTTTGAAAAGTTTGTTTCGGTTCTGGGCTTTTTTCGGTTGTTAATTTTTTCGTGCTGTGCTTTTAGGCCATTCCGTTGTCATGGAAGTGACGAATTCGGCTTAACTTTCTTCCCTTCGGAGGAGTTATATTTAGCAAGAATTAACTAGAAAATTTGCACCATAAACCTTCCCTTTTGAATCCTTTTTCTATGGCGTCTCATGAATATTTAGTTTCGAAAAATAGAGTTCTTATGTGAGGTTTAGACAGACGGTTTGTAATAATTTTCCGCCCAAAGCCTCACATTTCCAGCAATTTGCGGCTTCGAAACTGAGAATAAGCAATCCTATCCAACACCGTTAAGCAAATCAATGAAGCAATTCATGAATGAAGCAGAAATGACACTTTTATTTATATCTCCGGAGTTGGGTTTCACCTCAATTCGAGATCCAGTGTCACGATGCACTACAGTTGTTTACTGACCTCATACACGCAGATGTACATTTACACCAAACTTATACCTTGAAACATCAACAATGATGAACAATCTACAAGGAATCTCTCTCTAATTTTCCACTGCAATTCCCCCGATTTTGATCAAGTTGCATCAGTGCACTTACCGACAAAGACCCCCGTTCAGCTGAGGTATTTCGGTGGGGGAAATTGAGCCGTTTCACGGGCCGCAAACGAGGCCGACAGGTAAGACAATGCCCTGGGGCTCTGGCCACACCTCTGTAGTGTTATATCAAAGAGCAAGGGTTAAATTGAGCATGGTCATGCTTTAAGTCGAGCGAGGACACTGCCTGGAGAGAAATACAGAGTGAAGGGTGACTGTCAAATAGAGACAATAACCATCTCAGGTGGGGGCAGGTGGGAAATACTTTTAAAACTTTTGTTAGTTTATGAAAAGGACATGGTGGTAAAAGAAACCGACGTTTCGATCAAGTATGCACAAATATGGTCCTAATAAAACTCCGAGGGGGACCCAAACGACAATCCACTGTGATATTAGTGACATTCGAACCAGGGTCCAACGAATAGGAGGAAAGTGAAAGAACGGCTGCGGGGGAGTTTAGCGATTTTTCAAGTTTAGCCAATGCAACCGAACACTGCCAAGCTAAAATAGCATCTGGATCTGCTCACCAGGATTACAGCAGGCTCTTAAGCGCTTACACCGCGACCTGTCACCTATCCCTCGACCCTCTAACAACAGCTACACCCTTAAGCTTATCTAGACCCCCTCACATCAACCGCTTCATCCCTCATCAGATGCTTATCTTGTTACCGTAACCATCAGAAGAGCAAACGGTTATAGGGTGCAGAATGAGGCGTTTAGATGAGCTAATACATACGGGCTAATATTATGGTGGAATGTTGTCAATTCTTAGAAAACTCTTGATGATCCACATTCTTCCACTTGTTGTTTCGAAGCGGACTGTCCTAATTTTATTAATAAATCAATTATCGTATCTGGATGTGAAGGTCGTTCAGGATTCCATTTACAACCACATTAAGCCTCGAAACAAATCTTTAAAGAAGAGGGGGGACAAAGTAACAACAGCAACAGCAACCGCATCAACAACAGTAACAGCAACAGCAGCAGCAACAGCAACAACAGCAACAGCAACAGCAACAACAACAACAGCAACAGCAACAGCAACAGCAATGGCGGCGGCCACGGCAGCGGCAGCGGCAGCAGCAGTAGCAGCAGCAGCAGCTGCAACGACGACGTCGACGACGACGACGACGACGACAACGACAACAACAGCAGCAACAACAATAACAGCAGCATCAACAGCAACAGAAGCAGCTGGCGTTGATTTAGATATTTCAGTATGAACTTCAAATCATGTTTAAATCAGAGATCCGGGGTACAAGAAATGTTGAAACCTTCTCAGAATTCGTTTCCCTGTTTTTTCGAAGACCGTAGCAATATTGAATTAAAATTTAAAAATTAAAATGTATGAAGATCTAGATTTGATCGTAATCTCTCCTCCAATAAAACGGCCCAGTTGAATTGATGAAGGAAAAGGCGAATCTCCCTTGTTGATATACGACCCAATTTTGTGCTCAGGTCAAATGTTTTGTAGGTTAAACTCTTGCAGATAACAGATAATAACAACCATTAAGTAGATTGGCCCTGCTTCCGAGAAAAGAGTATACTGTAATGGCATCAAACATAAATAAACCGCTGTAGGCCTGCATTGTGTGATTAGTGTGTGTACAAAATCGAAACAAATGCCCGACGTCACTGTTATGAAACGACATAAACCGCTACCATAAACACAATCGTGTACCTAATACAGTTATGACGTCATATACAATTACAATATGGCTGCTTGTCACAGTAAATAATCAGGACTTTTGGTAACAACTTGTGTTACGGATATCGTCCCCAACTGATTTCAAATGTTATGTGTCCCGGGTCTTTTAGGCCCGTTGATCACTTTTAACCATTGCAGTTCCTGTCTCCGTGTCCTTTTATCTCGGATAATAAATGGTTTCGTGTTGCATATTGGTATCTTTGGTTAGAGAAACAAAATGGCCGAACAAAGTTATTTTATTGTTAGCAACAGCAGCCCCTCTATGAAAAGTGGAAATGATACACCACTAAAAGTCAATGAGAGTGCAGTCCAGAGAGTGTATTAATCTGGTTTATTTCTACTACGAAATAAATATTATGTCATGCGAGTGTTATACAAACTTGTTGAGTACAAAAATCACCTTCATGAGGCAAGAAGTATTTGAACGCTTAAAGGGTTTGTATACGTTTGTTAATGATTCTGAAAACTATTGGCAATAAAACTTACTTGGTAACAACAAGTACAACAGCTTTGGATAGTATAATGCATATTGAGAAACTTTTCACTCAGAATGACTGCGGTTATGGAAAAAGATATCACTTTGCATCCACCATTTTTGAATCTGAGAAGCGTTACTGACAGTAACGTTTCTCAGATTGTGTATTCCAATTGCAGATTATTCTTCCTGCGTGGCCATAAACGCTCCAGATTTTCGGCAATATCTCAAAAACGATACCACCTTTTGAAATGAAACATTCACATGTTAGTTGTATGGTATATTATCTACAACTAGGATTGAAACAAGCAGTGGGTTCCAATTACCGAACGTATACAATCCCTTTAATTCTCAAAGCGATGCAAAGAAGTGGCAAATCAACACTCCTGCGTGTGTCGATGAAGGGATGGGAATTAAGAACTGGGGTTTAAAAAATAGTAAACAACGTCCTTCCAATGTTCTGAAACAACTCAAACTGTGTTGATTCCAATTTAACATTATGCACGTGTACAATAATTTGTTTTATATGCATATCGAAATAATTATTTATTGTCTTTAGATATAGAAATAATACCTGGAAAATTTTCTGTATAAAATGACTTTGTTTTTATCATTAACATTATTATTATGACTATTATTATTATATTAATCTGGTAATGAAACCATGGGATCCCCAGAAGCGACTTGAGGGCTGAAGAACCAGTGTGTAGAGAAGATGATAATGAAATGACAGTTCTAGATTGGAAAGGAAAGCACTGAAATAGGGAAACCCACGAATTCAGGTACTGAAACCCAATTCCCGAGCAAGGCTCTGGTAAGGGATTCGAACCGGTGTCCACAAGAGGTGATGAAAGGCAGGGAAAGAAACCACTGGAGCCACTCTGAATGTTCCATGATCGGAACATTTCACTGGAACACGAATCGATGAATTGAGTCATCCCGGATTCCGGACCAGGTTTTGAATAATCACTATACAACCACCACACACACCTGTCTCCGTTAGCCTACCACAGTGCTAGCCTGTACAAACTGGACTCAAACCACATAAGATCATTGTTATTCTTGACAATAATCCATTGGTCTAATCCTATTTCCTGGATGGGTTCAGAACAGGACACTTAAGGGTCACCAACATCTTCAAATGTACTGTCTTCACCCCCTCTACGAACAACACACGGTACAAGAGTGGGACTGTAGTTATTGTACTCTGAGTCTGAGGATACTCTTCAGTCAGCTATGGGAACAATGGTAAGAAACAGCATGGACGTTCTCGGCCACACACGTACATGTGTAGTGAGCGTGTCTTGCCCATTGATTCTGGGGACTTTTAAACGAAAGGGTTCCGGGTGGTTTAGACAAACCGAGACCGCCCTAAGTTCTATTGTGCATACCTACAAAGACCAAAAACAGACGTTGCGCAGAATTCCAAACTATCGGGGAGAACACAGAGAAGTCCTCCATTAAACAGGGTCGACCAATATGGGTGATTGTGCCCCTATACAGGCCAACTTTACCGGGTACTTTACACAATGGGACAATGCTACCCCACAAGGTTTTCTTTGTTTTAACGGTACCCAACAGAGGATTTCTTCAGAAAAGGTTGAGAAAGGTACCCAATTGGAGAGCGTACCAATGGGAGCTGTTGCCACAAAGTATAAACAATAGAGGAACAATAGGGGTTCCCGATTGCAGGTTTTTACACACGTGTGTGTGTGTGAGCGTGTCTATCCATTCAAACCGAGGACTTAACAAAAGTGATCCGGGTGTTTGACAGAGCGGGATTCACAAAGTGTGTGTGTGTTTGAGGCAAGCGTGTGTTACCCGGTGCGTTGATCTCGATGGAGGGCCGGGGTTAAATCTTCTTCACCTATTCCCCTTTCCCATGCCACCCACACCCGTTCATCGGATCGCCACCATCAGCAATCACATATCTTGTTCCTCCCATCACGGTAAATTAAACTGTTATCTGCAGAAGACCTTGATATATATTACTCCCCGGATTTATTTGTGTCAGGTTTGTCACCCCACCATTCCTCCTCTTCTCGTCTGGACTTCATCACAAACTTCTTGGAGGGGAAAATGGAGAAGAAAAAACCTTGTTGCCATCATAATCGAGGTTATCTGCCAAGTAATGACAAGTTGACTTGTCTGATGAGAAGTCCCTTGCCAAATGATTGCTCTGTGTACAAGTTGTTTTAACAGTATCAATTATTGTAACACGATAAAGTGTTTGTACTCGATTTCTTTAATATGGTACAAAGTTATCGCGATGCTAGAAGCGGATGCGGCAGGTTCGGTTACCTCATTTTTGCTTTATATACTGTACAGGATTGGTCAGGATAAACAAACATAAACATAGTCTGAAAGCAAACTGTTTATGAAGTTCATAATAGAACCACTTTTCTGTGAAAACTTTCCCTCTGAAATGAAGTCACATTCGAGAAAACTGTATCTGAAACCTAAAATACCCCGCACCAGATGATTTCGTTTGTTACAACCAAAATTAAGGACAATGTGTTTACATGCTGAAAATTGTGCATGGTTTTTCATTATTTTCTACTGACACACACAACGGTTGAAGCCCAAATTTTCACAGGTTTGTTATTTCATGTACATGTGTATGTATGGTTGATAACACAAAACATGAACACTGTCTGCAACTATTTTGTCAGCTCTAACAATCCTGTAATGCACGATAGTCACAGCCGCTGTCAGAGCTGACTGTGTAAAAACACCATAAACTGCTTCAGTGTGGCGGAGAACACACATGATGCAAATAACTTGACACTTTATTGGTTCAACTGTTTCAGCAAAGCAAAAATTTTCCAGCATGACATTGGGAACTTTGTAAAGTTTTAAACCGATGTTTACTGAAAAAAAGAAACCTATTATTATCACTTCATTAACAGAAACTCTTTGGTTCTACAATGTACAAAGTGACAATCTTTGGCAATTGTTTCGTTTGGAGAAAATAAATTGCATTACTTCAAGTCATAGAGAAAGGTTCAAAACAATGAAATAACGCAAAAACCCTGGGGACCTACTTCAGTTTTCACCAACCAAAAACTAGATCCCTCAGGCCTTTTAACCAATGATTGATTCACACTTTCCTAAATTATGCACTCAAACCCCACCAAACGACCCCTTTAATCCAGAAAGGTAAATAATTATCACATCGCTTAGCTGGTAAATTACCAAATAAAAACATGTGTACATTACCTGCCGGCACAAGACGTGTTGCATTACCGATGACACGGTGGGGGTTTTTGACCGAGGTTATGTCCTCAAACTCCCGGGGACAGACACGCCAGATGCGGCCGTAAAAAACAAACACGAGGTGTAAATTACCGAAACGCCCACCAAATCAACGAGAGTTGTTACAGTAGCTTTTTATGTACCAGTATGCCGCGAGTTGAGGGGCTATCGACTTATAGTAAACAAAGAAGACGGGGTCTGCTTACAGTTGGCAAGTTATCGAGTACTTTGGGGGTATCTTTAAATGTTAGACACTCAATGGTACATCAATAATGTTTTGCAATAATGCAATTTTACTCCAATCATCTCGTTTTAAGTGTTTTGTATAAACAGACACGGACCCCGCACACATAAAACACGCAACAATTATTTTACAGTGTTATGTTTTTCAAGTCAACAGTCACAAAGTGTCACTGAATTGGACAGCGCCATCATTTACCGGTATTTACCATCTACTAAACTTATGGAGCCCCTTTGAACAACAGTCTGTCATTCCACCGGCGCAGTGAGATAATAAAGAAGAAAGTTTAAAACAAAAACACAAAGTTACTTAAAGGTATTATACAGAATTGTTTAGGATAAAAAACATAATTGATTAATTTTAGTCAAAGCTTACTGATCATGAAATTAATACTAGAACCATTTTTTCTGTTCAATATTTTCCTCTGAAATGAAGTCATATTCGAAAAAAACTGTTATCTGAAAACCTACTGCGACAGCTGATTTCGGTTGTTACAACCTAAATTATGGACAATGTGTTTACACGGTGAAAATTGTGCATGGTTTTTCTCTATTTTTTCTCCCGACTCACACAACGGATTGAGCCCAAATTTTCACAAGTTTGTTATTGCATGTATATGGCTGATCATCCAAACATGAACACTGTCGGTGACCGTCAGTTTTGTGACCACAGGGGTAACTCGTAGTAATGGCTAAGCCGGTGGAACTGATGCTACTCTTCCACTAGGAATTAAGAGTTTCTTCCAACGAAGATTTGCAAATGACAGAACTGATTAAACTGCGGCGTTCGGTCTTACTGCTGCTGAGTTTACATTGAAATTGCTTCTTTTCCTCGAGACATAAATACAATATCCCAAAAACGTCTTGGGTGCCATCTGTTGAGAATTTCTCGAAGGGTATCTTCATATCGGACATGTATTACTCTACTAACCTCAGCTTTCTCTTTAAAATTTGATCAAAGATAACTCAAGAATTTCCAAGTTGTATTTGGTAAGGGGTCATCGGTATACCTTACTATGGTCCACGAATGGTCCATGCATGGTTCCATGCACGAGGAAACGTGGAGTATGCTTGGCATTCCAATGTGTGCAATAAGAATGCCCTTAACAAAATTTATGGGAAGCGAGGAAATATTTTAGTCTTCCCGTTAACTGTAAAATATGTCAATTAAATATTGCAAGTGTTTTTGTATTTGCGTGCCTGACTCCGCGGTAGTAGTACATTGTGTAAATACATATCTCACCCACCATTGACTTTGTGATTTAATAGCTTTTATTTTTAGCGCCAAGAATTTATTTCTTTTGCATACTGAATAAAGGCGGTGTAAGAGATCGACAGGTATGGGGACTTTGAAGTAAATTAATTACACTTTAAAAGAGGGCTACAATGCCAGTGTGTTACGAGGGCCACAGTGACAGTGTGTTTCAATTTGTGTTTATACACTTCCAAAGATTTGCCAACAGTACCATTGCTGTGCCTGGTACAGAGACTACCATTAAAGGCACAGAACACGTTTGGAAATTGTCAAAGACCAGTGTTCTCACTTGGTGTATCCCAACGTATGCATAAAATAACAAGCCTGTGAACATTTGGGCTCAATTGGTCATCGAAGTTGCAAGAAAATGATGAAAGAAAAAACACCCTTGTTGTACAAATTTGTGTGCTTTCAGATAGGAATAAAAACTTCTAGCAAGAAGTTTTTATTATTTTAGTGAGAAATTACCTCTCTCTCTCAAAAACTACGTTAATTCAGAGGGAGTCGTTTCTCACAATGTTTTATTTATACTATCAACAGATCTCTGTTGCTCGTTACCAATTGGTCAGTTTTTATGCTAATATATATTTTGAGTAATTACCAAACGTGTACAGTGCCTTTAACAGAGGGCTACAATGAAAGTGTGTTTCATTTTGTGTTTATACACTACCAAAGATTTGCCAACAGAACCATTGCTGTGCCTGGTACAGAGACTATAGCAACGAGTCGTAAGACACTACGTTTTCCTTGTGTTGTATTTCCGAGGCGAACCCACAAACTCTCGGACCACCAACTCAGATAAAAAAACATATTTGGAGGTCATCAAATTGGTTTTTACTTGTCGGCACAGTTTGAAATTTGCAAGGAAACCACAAGCAAAATGTTACCACAAACAGAAGAGCCATACTGACCACGCAAGACGCAATAGAAGTCTGGACTCCAAACCAAGGGGTAGACGATGGACTTTTATCTCAGTGTCTTCATCCAGTGACAAATGAATCACGAACGCCATCCGAACCTTTTTTGTACCATTAAAACAAGACAAATTAAAAGTATTATACAGGATTGGTAGAGTTGACAAAATAGCTGCAGACAGTGTTCCTATTTTGGTTGATCAACCATATAAATGAAATAACAAACCTGTAAAAATTGGGGTGAAAATTTTGGCTTAATCCGTTGTGTGAGTCGGGAGAAAATAGTGGAAAACTATGCACAATTGTCAGCATGTAAACAGATTGTCCTTAATTTTGGAGATAACAACCGAAATCAGCTGTTGCGTTTTCAAAAAAGGTTTTCAGATACAGTTTTCTCGAACAATATGACTTCAATTCAGAGGGAAATATTTCACAGAAAAAGTTGGTTAAGTATGAACAACTTCATAATCAATAGGCCTAAGCTTTCAGACTCAAATTCAAAACTGATGTTTTTTATTCTTAGAAATCCTATATAATATATAAACTAACTCCCAACACAACAGCAGTTACCTTCTATGCCTCTCCCATCCTTTTAAATTCTGAATCGCGATGGGTACTATAGAGATCACTTTACTCAAACAAATTCTATCAAACGTTTCGCCTACCAGAGGACAGTCTATAGTTAGGCGTAATAATTTTTGACGACATGGTAATTTTGTTTGACTTATTTCTCTCATCCAAATCATTTGGCTGAAAGTTGACAGCACTATATCCACATTGGAGTCGAATGACTTTTTACGCATGAGTAAACTACACGTACTGTCATAAAGGGTCGATTAGACTACAATCAGAGTCATTTTGACTCCGGCACAGAGTCGTAATGGAGTGATTTTAGACATATTGCTGGACTCCATTTTGAAGAGTCGCCTTGACTCTGTTTTGGGTACGAGTGAGGACTATGGTGTGGATACCCCGAACGAATGTTGGCTTGTATACCGGGACAAGACTTGTTCAATTAAATCCACACCGCCCAAAAGACAAGACGCTACACTAAAACATATTCACATCACTTGCAGATAAAGTGGTTTTGGTTTGAGGTTCGTATGTATAAAAACCTGTTCACATTCAAGTAGAAACACTTTGCCATTGTCCCACTTTGATCCCAGTGGCCTACTCGATAGTGACAAACCCGTCAGAGTATATGAGCTAGATCACACTTGAATGTACATCAAAGTTTGGAACATTTAGGGTGACCCGTGAGCGATAGCACACATACCCCCTCGTGTTGATCATAACCATAACCCATAACAAGCCTTATAGCCTTCATTCTCACAAAAATCAGGCAGATTCAAACAAATTTTCGACGTGGTCTATACGGGTAGAATTTATGGTCCGCCCATGCAGACTTGATTTGTTTGAGTAAAGTGGTCTGTACATTTTTGGGGGGCTGAGAGATTTATGGATCGTTCGGCTACAGTCTGACGCGTTCCTCCACATTTGTTTACGTGGAGGATGTGTTGGGATGAAAACGCTGCATCATTACAGCGGAGTACTGTACTTATTACGCTGTTACCGTATACTCTAGCATTCACCGTCACTTCAAGGGGGAACATGTTCACGTCATTCAAGTCATTACACGGACCCAAATGAAGGGGGTTTGTTTATGTAATCGGAGAGTGTGCTTTGTTTTGCCCCACTTGGAGACGCATATATTTGATTTAAACTCCATAAGGTTTTCACAGGAAGGGACCTTTGCTAATAAAGGAGGACATCCGGTGAAATAGAGGCACTGGCCTACTTCGGTGACACTTTGCTAAAGTCACTTCAAGTATTTAATTTGTTTTCAACCTTACACCGATGTGTATTTAGCACCGTATACTCACCCTTACACCGATGTGTATTAAGCACTGTATACTTAGTACTTTCCCGAGTTCTGTGAACAAAATCCACAGGCAAATTATGTTCAATTCAATGTTTTTTATTTAGTTGTTGATACATATTTTAGGATGGCACATGTGCAGGAACTGCGAATGTTCCTTGATTAGTTGTTGATACATATTTTAGGATGGCACATTAATTATGCAGGAACTGCGAATGTTCCTTGATTACCGGTGATAAAAAGCTGTCACAAATTTAAACAATTTTCAAGAAAAATCTTAGACCCGAAATGCTCTATTATTCTATGACTCAACATGGCTGCCATTTTCAACTGTATTGCCATACTTGTGGATCAAATATTGTGACCATAGAAGCGACGACAAGACTCTATACATAGTAAGAAAGAAACAATAATGATATTGTCAACAGTTCACATTTGGCGAAAAACCAAAATCGTCAAAAGGTTTCACGATTTTGATAAAATTACAACTGAGCAAGTTATACCTACATCACGAATAGCAGTCTAGTGCAGCTTGGGTGAATACAACATGATGGAACAAAATATATGTACACCGCTTTCACCAAAATGCTGTCGACAGATTTATGTCCATCAGGCATTTTTTAACTGTTTATTTTTTTCTCTTACTAAATGAAAATGAAATATAATTTAGTTATTTTACCCCCTTGACTGCAATCCTTCGCTTTACCCCTGCAATGTTTAGATCCAGTGCCGCCACTAAAACTGGCAGTTGAATTGCAGCCTCGCTACCATGGGCAGCGCGCTGTATCGACTCCATCTCGCCACTAACCCCTGGTAGCAGCCTCGCTACGATGCAGCGCCGTATCGATACCTCTCGTCATTAACTTGATGCCTCTTTTGCAGGTTACCGTACTTGAGCGGGCGAGTAGAGTGGATCGGCCACAGGCCTAATTAAAATGTGCCATATTCTGGCACATTTTTAATGAACCAATTCCAGGGGTCATGAGCGAGAGTGCTGGGGAAAAAAAAAATGGCGCGGCGAGATCGATAACCCATTGGAACGAGGTTGGTTGAAATGGTCCTATGTGCAACATTACAGCCCTGTATAGCGCCACCACAGGAATGTTTGATACAAGAGGAGCGTTGCCGAGATAAACTATGCAAACGTACAAGACAACAATTTGATGAATTTTGTGAAGTTCAGAACGATCATTTGAAAATTTGTTGATTTAAAAAGAAAAAAAGCTCCTTCCAATAAATGGTCCGAATGAAACAAAATTATGCCAAACGGTAAACAAAAATGGCAACTTGCGTTACAAACAAGGTATTGCATTGGTACAAGTACAGGACATTTGGAAATCTAAATGCTTGGATTAAAGATGACAAATATTCCATCTGATCAAACAAAATATCACTCATGAAATATTGTCTCGTTTTGCAAAGAAGGATCAAAATATGAAACCGTATACGTAGTTTTCCCAATTGTAAAAAAAGCACAACCCGTAAGCATGTATTTTACCTAGGCCTATTATTAGTTTCATGAACAAGTTGAAGTGAGATGAGTGTAAACCCAAAACGAATGTCATACCATCCTTTAACGATAACGTTAAATTAAGATAGGCCTCATATTGTTGGTGAAGTTGTTTTTTTTGGTGTGAAAACAGGAAATAAAATGAACCACCTAATGAAGTTTTAACTTCTAAAGAAGAACACCGATTAACTGTGTATTATAATTATGTTCTCTTTTTTAAAACTCAACTTGCATTCTTAATTTACGTACCCGACCGACTATTAAAGTACACATCAAATCTCCATCAAGTGCTGTTCCATTTTTTTGTAAACCTCCGGATTTAGGCTGAATGTTTTCTTTCCAAATTAAACCTTTCAGTTTTGAAATTGTCCTGAAGCAGTTTAGCGGAAGTGGCCTCCTCTCAATTTTTATTAATATTTGGAATGAATTCACCCATCGTAAATTAGCCATAATAGCATATTTCCTTTTGAAATATGATCGTGTAATCATAAAGAGGAATTTTAGCTGAAGTATGAATTTGGAAAACACTATTTTGGAGTGACTTTGCATCGCTGACCCTAAACCACAGTGAATGATCTGCAACAGTTCTGTATATATAACTCATATCCACTGTTATTTTCAATCTATCCTACTTCAAAATCTTGACAGCGTTTGTCCTGGTCAGCAGACCGTTATTCCAACAGTTACCATCGCGAATCCGACAGTTACTTATTCGGAAATAATAAACCCGTGAAAGTTTCTAACATTTGAATTTGCTGGCCTTGTTTGGTAGAGCCATAGGTCTAAAGCTTACTTTTGTCGACATGGGCAGATGCGTAAAGCAATCGATTGAATCTGAAATTAATTTTAAAAAATTAGGGTCGGCTATATTTTTGGGGGTCGGTCAGGATTGGCTTACGCAAACTACACTTTCTTTAGGCCCAAGATGAAAGAAATTCTTTATTATGTATAGGATTATTCTATTTACACTTAAAGGGATTGTATACGTTTGGTATAATTGGAACCCACTGTTTGTTTCAATCCTATATAAGTCAAGATTATATACCATAAAACTAACCTGTGAAAATTTCATTACAAAAGGTGGTAGCGTTTTTGAGATATTGCCGAAAATCTGGAACGGTTATGTCCAGGCAGGAAGAATAATCTGCAATTGGAATACACAATCTGAGAAACGTTACTGTCAGTAACGCTTCTCAGATTCAATTTTTTGGGGACAAAAAGTGATATATTTTTCCATAACCGCAGTGCTTCATAAGTGAAAAGTTTCTCAAAATGCATTATACTAGCCAAAGCTGCTGTACTTCTACCAAAGTAAGTTTTTATTGTCATTCATTTTCAGAATAATTACAAAACGTATACAGACCCTTTGATCTATATATTTCGTTGAAATAAGCCACGAGTTTGCACACATAATGTATATCAGGTTTTCCAGTCAGTTTCAGCAAGAATTAATTCAATTTCATTCGTTAATACATTCAAACAGGGGTTTCGTTTTAGCTACTAATTTCGTTTTCTTGCACAAATGATTTCATTCTTCTCATTCAGGTTCGTTTTAGTCATTCTTTGTTTGTATTTTTATCGGCATTCACGACTACATTTTCACAAGTTGAATTTCTTTACCTCTTTACATTAATGATGACATTGTTGACGAGCCTCTTGCTACAATCTACATGGCTTTTACGAAATCGAATGATCTTTGCGACCTAATGAATTTGAATGATCTTATTTGACTAGTGATTGCTAAACTGCAGAAATTGAATCACTCATATTGACTTTTCCAACTAAATTGAATGAGCCAGGTGTTAAATTAACTGGAGTTTTCGTCAAAATTGGCTGAGACAAATATATATTTAATTATTTGCCCTTTAAACTAGAGGACTGTTGCATCGCCCCTTTAATATCATGTTTCAAGATAAGGGCGACTTTCTTATTAAATAACATTAATTTTCTCTTTTTGAAAAATGATATTGTATAATTTGAACGCAGTAACAGAATAATGACGGGAAAGTGTTGGACCATTGCTTGTAATTAGCATGGGTGTTTATTGACCCTTATAAATGTTTGATAACCCATAAAATAGGGTCAGTGAATGTATAACACAGTTCAATAAACTCAAGTTATGGTGTAGGCCTAGATACAGCATCAGCCCAGTTTCCCATTCTTGTCTAGACTACCTCTAATTATTCCCCAACATTGAATGTTCCAGCAGAGAGTATACCTGAGCACAAGAGGTGACTTCCGACCATAAAAGAGAAAAAAAGAAAAAAGGGGGACACTAAAATGAAGTCCTGACGGCGAGATCGGTCTGTACATCAGTGCACCGGGAGACCGGGAGGGAGTGGAGCAGCGTGAGCAAGCTGTTCCACGACCCGGATAAGCCGTTCTGATGCCCCGCACATCATGGGCTTAGTCACTTGGTTAATCTGACTAGAGATCGTGACAATATCCAGACCCCATGACGGAAAGACCCAATCAAAGCTTATACATCCACTCGGCCCTGTAATTCAAAGCTTTTAAAGATGACTGTGACATAAGGCATGCGCTATGCTGCCGAAATATTAGATTACTCAAACACAAAATGTGATGCTGTATTTTCGCATATATTCCCTCAATATTATTCCATTTGTACAGGATTGATCTTGAAGGTTGACAAATAGTTACATAATACTACAGTTGCCTTCGAATCAACAGCATGCAGTGGCAAGCATTGCATACCGCTACGGTAGGATAAGACATTGTAAGTATTCAGTGCAAGATGGCGCCTTGTGATGACGCTATTTGTTCACATTCACTCTTGTACACATTCGGTTTCTTGCTTCTATTCATCATTGCTAAAAACGGTCAGACACGACTTCCTTATGGCCGGAGCGGCGAACAACAAGTTCAGATTGGTCTTGTTTCCCGACCCATGTGTAGCATGTACTGACCGATGCCAGCACTTGTCATAAGAGAGTGTAAACTCTCTTAAAGTTATAGACTGAAATTCACTCTAATCGATTGAAACTAGGCAGGTTGTCACTATATAGTTTCAATCTATTCCTTGTCGAAACCACGGCTCCGGCTTTCGCTCCGGCTTTGGCTCCGGCTTTGGCTACGTCAGTAATTTTGAAAACGCACACTTTCGATACGGAACTTCAAACGGTGCCGAAAGCCATATAGCCGTGGTTTCGAAAACGGCCTAGGATGCAGAAGGCGACTCAAAAGTGTTACTGCTAAAACATAGAGAGGTACGGTAACAAACAAAAGTAAGATAATCCTATTTTTAATTTGTTCACGCACAAACATCATGCCATAAAATGGCCTCGCGATCGTAATGAGCTCGGCTATACGGGACGGCACGTAAGGAGACTAGAGGATGGGGCGTGTATGGTGTAGGGGGGTTTAGTATTTGATCGTGAATATCAAAATCGTAGACTCCCTCAATTTGCTATTAATGCATTTAGCCTTTAGCATGATTTATGTGTCTGCTTTTTCTTCCGTCATTGGTTAATTCGCTAATAAGTAGGCCGACGTTTGATTGAGTGCCCAAAAGGCGGCAGCTCACAAAATTTCAATGCGAAATGAAACGAGATGTAGGCCCTAACCTTGAGGATGGATTACAAATAAAACTGCTGGATGGAGCAGCCATGTTGAAATGCTATGAAATCTTAGTGGTATAGAATCTGCATCAAGAGATGATGCTTGTCAGACTTTCCTTTTGAAAATTGTCTTTAAAAAACGCAGTGATGTGGGTTCCAGTTTGGTATCCTTTCCTGAAACAGAAATAAGCAAGATTGGAAAAAAGACTTTTACTTTATATGACAATTTGGCGAAATGTTGAAATGTTGTATCATAACTTGGAAAACAGGAATACAAATACACTAAACAAGGATGCGGTTGTCCTTGACTAAAGAAGAATCTACAAGTCACAGCAGCTTATTCCTTATAATTGTTTTCCCAAACATAATTATGCATAACTCTTGTCCAACTACAAAACAACAACGTGACCCAAAGTACAAAGCAACACAATTCAATGTAACTGATACGACACCGTACATAACACCAGGGTCAATTTCAAAGAGCTTATGCATACAAAGTATTGCTTAAAAATGTCTGCTTAGCAAAAATGAGCAGGATACCAGTTACGCACATTTGACATGATATTTTTGCGGGTAACCTTAATCCGGTAGGCAATAGTTTCGTTTTGCTTAACTTCTTTTTGTGCTTTTAAAGCAGCTCATATATGAAATTAGGCTTAGCTAACGAAATGACGACATACCCATTTCACATGAAGACATTACAACAACTTATACGGTGCAATAAGTTAGTTTGTATTATTTTTTTCCCCATTATGATAATAAATTTGATTATTTTTCATGAGTCATGTATAGGCAGGAATGAGTGGCCGATAGTGAATTATGGTCAGTCCGAGGTGATAGCCTATATAGGCGCTATTGGCGTTCATGTTCTGTTTTAATCGTGACAGGGTTATTTGTGATGGGACTTGCTGAATCACTCTTACCCGTTGTCCTTGATACAAGTTAAAGTGTTAATGTGTGATGAGCTCATCAAGCTGAAGGCATGTCTATAGCATCCTTTCAGTTCATCTAAATTGTCAGAATATCCTATATAACAAGATTCAGAATTATGCCTATTCCTAACTGGTCCCTCTGTTCATCTGCACATATGTTTTGTAGCTATGTGTGTTTGTTTTGTCCCGTATATTTCTCCAGGAGAGCACCAGTTATAGTTTTCTACAGCCTCTCACTAATTTATTACTGCAGCTTCATTCGATGTAATTCAAATCAGGTTTTATTTATTTCTTGTGCAAATGACAGCATTGACATAAATGCTTCGGTATAACATGTACACACACCACATTGCTATCACAGATGCGAACCAGTCTTGTATATTGATGTATTCAGTAAGTCGTTAAAGTTTAAGAAAGAATTAAAACTACGGAAAAATCAGTTCTGAACAGTAAGCATTAACTTTATAGACAAAGGCCCTCGAAACATACCAGTAATGGTTCTTCAAATTATTGTAATATTTCATATTTAAGTCCAAACAATAAAACACATTTTGTGTTGTTCAAAATGTTGGAAAAAACGACCCCCCCTAATTCATCGCACATATCTGAAAACATAAACGCATGTAATATTTGTAAATTAACAATCATAATTTCTTGTCTTCACAGCACCTTCGTCGTATTTCTGTCTATACTTTCCCAGATTTGTCCTTTCCAAGTATCGTAACGATTCAAGAAACCAATTAATTCGGAGATGTGAAGCCCACACAGCTTGCCCACAAACGATTCCGACTCCAGTCATTTTTTAGACACCAAGTCCAATTTGTGATCACACTGAGCTTCCCACTGTTTCGCCATGGCAACACACCGCACTTAAGACGCATCTTGACCGCACCGTGATGCCACAGAGCGACCGTGGAGCGCTCTCCGAGCACGGCCGACATGACAGTAACATTTCAGTCGGGACCGTATAGTTTAGACTGGGACTGGGATAATTTGTCTTCACATTGGGTACTCGTTACGGTGAATTATCCTCATGGCTCGCGACTATATGGCATTCTGAAATGTCAGTGTCTTTTCTTGACGTCACTGACATTTTCGATATTTTTGGTGACGTAAACTCTCCCCGAGATGGGCTACAGAATAAGGCCGGCAAGACTACGGTACTCTTACATGAATGCTTGAACCCCCGTTGAATCGAGATTGTTTGTCGTATCATCTGAGACTGTTTACAAAACCAGACTTTATGTCTTCAGCTTTTAATGACCTTTCATTAATCAGAAAATAAATTGTCAATGCATTTATGCTATACTTACATTCCTTAATCTGTATAGAAGAAATTTGTATGGCCATCTGTGCAGACATTCAATAAATATATATTAAAAACTAAGAAGAAAAATTATCAATTTATGTTCCATACGTAGAGGAGACACGATGAAGAGCTCCGAGTGATTGTGACAAGTGAACACGATGCACATGAAGTAATCAAACTAGAGAATGAAGATGGACTGGGCAATATCGAGCAGAGTACAGGGGCCTATACTGTTAGAAACGTCAAGACCATACCAACGGCTTTTCTCAGAGCCAACACTCCACCCAAAGGAGATTTATACATGGTTGTACCCGCACGTTTACTAGTAATAGTTACTTATTTCTATCCACACCATACAAAGCATCAAACATCACATCGCTGGACACACACATTCTACACTGCAAAGGGTGTTACAATTGACACCATAGGTGTTGTCACATATAGATACCAAAAAAGGAAATCAAAATTTACACCATAGGTTGTTAGAATAACACTAATTTCTGCCAACACAATATACACCCTACAATGTTAATTTTGATTCTCTCTCGGGTATGACAACACCCAAGGTGTCAATTTTAACACCCCAGTTTTTGCAGTGTAATGTTGACATCCCTGTGAAGACATCTTTCGTTCTTTCCTTTATCCCTGTACTTAACATCCTCCCATTGTACACAACATTCCTTGTGGAGCACCAATGTCTTGAGATTTCCCCTATGAAGACCTTTTGTTTTCCTTGTTTTGTTTTGTCCTCGGTCTCAATAAGGTAGTGAATATTAAAACACACTGGCCTCCAGTGAGAACCAGAAGAACACTAGGCATGAGGGGAAAGCATAATAGAGACAAAAAGCCCGAGAGTATTGTACATACAAGAAACATGGTCACGAGTCGTATTGGATTTAGAAGTACGATCAAAGATTCGTGCCTTCCTTCTTCCGCTGTGAGCAGCGAAACAGGCCGAATACCAACTACAATAACAATACTACAACAAAACAAAACCGATATTGCCCAAGTCTTAATACTTTAAATCTATGAGTTGCAAAACTGGTAATACAAAACAAACAAATAAAAATTCTCGCCATTTGTTGAAACAATAATGTTTATATAGAGATTTTAATGGTATTAATTTACCTCACAACTAAGCAAATATTTTTTTGTTAACAAACCATTACCCTTGGCTCGGTTTTCAAAACAAAGTTTAACTACCCGATAATAATAATTTGACTTATTGGAGAATCTGAAAAAGCTTTCCTATGTTGGTATTTTCTATGACATAATTTTGCTGCAAGATCAAAAGTTATACCGAATCAGTCATTTTTATTCAGTACCAAACATTACCTCATTTTGTGATTTGAATTTGTACAGCACGTAGGCCTATACCTCTGTTGTCATTTGCAGTAATAACAGTAATTACAGTAACCCACTTAATAATATAAAGTTACAACTTGATTTGTTTATGATAGAGTACCTGATCATTGGAAGAGAGGGGGAACGGAAGGCAAAAACAAACAAAACAAAAAACTCCTACACATTTTCGTTCACTCTTTGTTGTACCGCCCCTTTAAAGTGTGATTATTAGAAGCGTTTGACACACGCCCTTTGACCCGTAAATCTACCATGCGGTCACAACAGACAAGCGCATGCGCACACGTGATCAACGCACTTGTTTGTGTACATTTAGAGACGTCAGCTGCCAATCATGTAAGGACAGAGGCAGGAAAAAGGGGGTAGAGGATCTCGAATCAACATCGGTCATTTACATTTGACAAAATTTCACCTGGTTCGAGAGTTTAGTGATTCTATCTTATATCCCAATTCCTGTGATATAATTTTCCCGGAAGTGATCTCTGTTTGGAGAAAATCCCACAAAAAAACCAACAACATAATGATGGTGTGTTTTTGTACAAGATGCAAGGGTGTGTATACCCAATGGGCGATTTTGGGCGATGTCATTAAGGATGTTTTTTCCTCTGATAGTTTGTATAATTAAAATACCTGATGAAGTTGAACTGGACCGTCGATTGTAAATCCATCTCGACGGTAGGTCGTAAATAAAGCTTGAAAGATGTTTTTTTCTCTTTCTTTCTTTGTTTGGAAAGAAGGGGGAACAAAACCAAAGCAAAAAGTGTATTTTTTGTTAAACAAAAGATTACCATTCTTCAATGCAACAAGATTGAAACTCAGCCACATTTCGTGAGATTTACAGTTCTATAGAATGAAACTTTGAAATCAAAGAGCACAGCACACGGAGAGTTCTTGCTTCGTTAGAGATAAACGCTTTCCCTGTGGTAATCTTCAAATTTCACTCGACGTGCATAAATTATTTGCTTGTTTATATATAAACAACCCCAGCTAATTACTCCCGTGAAAGAAATTAATGCACAATCACTAATCAGTTACAAAACTAGCTCATTACTAAACACAATAATTTGTTCCCGTCCGGCTATTCAAAATTGCCTTTACCGGAAGTCATTGGAACGTCATCTCACTTCCGGCAAAAAAATGACACAAAGATGCTCCATCGATAAGACCAATTATAGCGAAGTCTTGCACCATATAGTTTTTTGGTCATGATCTTAAAAGTTAAACACCATGCATCTTAAAGGTCGCAGTTGATGGCTTGATAAGTGTATCAAGATGTGTCGGAGGTGGACAGTTAAGTTATATTTCATTGTAGTAATAGGAAAGTGATATTTATTTGCAGTCGCTCAATCAGTGCTTTTAATCTTAACACGGACAGATTCTTCCGTTCAGAGTCTGTGCGCATGGGAAGCCACCGTCAAAAAAGCACAGGACACGGCTGCCAATTTCGATTTCCGCTCCCATGGAAATCAGGCAAATTATATGATTTTCATTGAGCTCAATTTTTGATGTTTAATGGGTCATGATGGAATGGGGTCTTGGTCAAAAACAATCACGGCCCTGAACGTCTAAACACCACTGGGTAAAAACTGTCTGTCTGGGTCCACTTCCATCACGAGGCCCTCACTTTATATTGATGCGTTTTGAGGCCAGAAAATTTGTCATCTTCAGACAATTATTTGGCTGAAAAAAGCTTCTTGTTACATGAACTGTTAGAGTGGAAGTAACATACCGATATAGCACAGAGCTACATGCAACCATGCATGTACCGTATTTGTTTGATTGAAAGGTGAGCAATCAATGTTACTCAAGCCAGCTGACTTCGATTGTCGGCTGTTTTTTTTTCTTCTGAATTCTTCCAAATTGCGCGATACAGGCAAAAGTCCGCTTGGAACATCACTCGCAACGCGTGTTTTGACGGGTGCTGAGTATTTAAGACGCATTATCAGTGGATTTGAAGCACTGTCCGATTTTCCACTCGGATAAACCCGTTTCTGATGAACAATTGTAATCCCTGAATGGGCCCAACTTTGCAAAGGAAAGCGGGGTAATTAGTTCTACTGCCCGTTTCGGAAGTTGCGCTGCTCTCTTAAAGTCGGTGAATCTTGTAAATCTTCAGTCTTTTTCAGGCCATTGTTGGGCTAGAAATTCCTTGTATTTGGCATGATTGGCGTTGTTTGGCTTGTTTATGATCCTGCACAGCTTGTGGGTTCGACACAAAACGCCCTCCCCCGATGTTGTAGAAGAATGGACTGGAATTTCTTCTAAATGAACGCTATAATCGCAGGAAGAAACGATTTGTCAACTCTGAAAACATGCAAGTAATTTGCCCAGCCACTTTTTACACACATCTGTCACATTTCAATTGAAGCTCAAAAGATTAACAATTTACATTGTTGAAATGCTGGCCAGGCCTCAACATTTTAATTGTTCCAAAGTTGAGCCGTGGGGATTTACTGTGAAGATTGAGTCACAATGTATGGATAAATTGAACGATAGAAACTTCTCTCTACATCAAAAACCCGATTGGTATACTTCTTGACAATTTGACAGTTTTGTTGTTAAAGACCCTTGGTCCTATCAGAATCTATATTTGACAGGAAGTACACAAAAGTTCAAACTGGATTGTTCAAAGATGTGCCGTATAACTTATTGGTTCTACGACAGCATTGTCTCGCGTAAAACTACTGGGGATAACATCATGGCGGGAACTCCACCCAAATCCACCTAGCTATGCAACTCCCTGATAACGGTCACACGCGCATCTTACAATGTGGCCCATTACCCCGGGTAAACAAAGTTTCACTTAGCACCATCACCGGTTAACATCGGTTACTTAAAAGAAAATTGTATCAGCCCATTTTTGTTAAAATGTTGGCTTTTCACCTCCGCTTATCTTTGTTAATTAAATTACTTCTTTCCAGTACAATAAATATTTATAAAAGTGGTCTTGCGGTCAGCTTTTTTATACAGTTCTGAGTACCGTAAGATACAATAATTATACATCATGGGACCCGTTTTGAAGAACTTTTTTGATGGGATTGGTGGGTCAGTGTCAACAGCCTGTTTACGGATTGACATTGTCAGTGTACTCTTAAAACAAGAGAACCAGATTTGTCAACCTTTCTTGTACTTTCTGGTGTATACATTTCGGCTCTGATCTTTTGTCGTATCTTGCCGTAAGAGAGCTGCGAGGAACAACTTGCACTCTCAGTCTCAAACGCTGACAAATAATGACACCGCGCTGAAAGATCCGTCCAACGGAACCCATGCCGACGAGTCGTCAAGATCTAGTTCTGTCTGAACAGCAGCCAGGCATATTGTTTTTGTTGCATTCTGTAAACGATTTGGTGGGAAAGTTTCTTTTTAATGAGGCTGGGGTTTACCCGTGCAACGGCGGAGTGTCCCGGCCGAGGATAGCGCATTGCACCCGGACGTCGCCAGCGGTCTTGACCGGTACGTGAGCGCGCTCCATAAGGAGCCGTGACGGGGATGGCTGGATGTACTTCACGGATGATCGAGATCGTTTCGTCGAAAGAGTAATCGGGAATGCTTTGAAAATAAATGATATGATGGCTGACAAATGTTTGTGGTTCGTGAACATTTGGCTGCATAACTGACATAACAAGATCAGGGTTTGCACTGTGGATTAGAAGACCATACACGACTGTACAAGCTGCATGTCATATTTTTGGAAGCATCATGCAATACACACGGCATATGCACTGCATGCTTCAACAAAGGGGTTAAACAGAATTGTATAATTCGGTTGAATTTCTTCTTCTTTCAGATGAAAAGTTACCGGGTTTTTTTTCCGTGGGAGAAAAAATTCCAAGAACCAAATCACGTTTTCCTCTTCAAGCATATATTTTTTTTAGCAATCAGTAAATTTTGTCACGAATTCAGGAAGTCAAATTATTTCTTTCGTTTTCCAGAGAAATTCTCAAACTTCACGCAGGGTTCGGCCCACTCATTTCCGATCTGTGACTCCACAAACGCAACCGACTTGGCCGGGGCTCCACGGGTTGTGGGGACGGCGTTACTATTTATAGCGACACGCGGTAACCATCAAAATAATCAGAAAAGTATGGACTTCATAAATGAGGTTTTAACCAAAGAGAAACAACAACAAAAACCACCCGAGTTAACTTTGGGGTTTCCACATCAGAGTCGCACGAAAGGAAACTAGAAGACGCGTACATTCGATTAGACAATGTGGCAGTGTTAACATCGGGATGGGTTTATCAATGCAACAGGCAAAGGGCAAACGGATCTACCCCCTACAAAGCACTTCCGCGGGGTATTAACCCATAATTAGTAGGAATTAAGATTCAGTTTATAATTATATCATTTTGCTCATTCACAGACATAACCCGTGCTGATGCCTCGCGATCTTGCCGTAACGGGATGTAAAGTCGTTACCCCAATGTGGGCGGCCATTTCAGAGGAAGTTGGACAAGCTGGTGGTGGATGCTTCCACAAAGATTGACAATCTTGGGAAATTGAATGATTATGTAGCAACCACGCCCACTCTGCGTGGTGTCAAATAAGAGCAATTGGGGCCTATCACTATATACAATAAACAATGGGTTCCAAAGTGATTTGAAACTATCCAAAACAAAAGAATAGGCCTAACATTTTGTTTAAAAAAAATCAGACTTTGTGAAAGCATTCAAGTGATTTTCTTTGTCCAGATGGGTGGGAGTTATGGCCATCCTTTCACGACTGGGGTGTGGGGGTGTCTGTCTGTCTGTTTGTTGTTTGTTTGTTTGTTGTTTGTTTGTTGTTTTTGTTGGTAGGGTGATCATGAAAAGGGCTGTGTATGCAGTTGTGTTCTTAAAGGCAAAGTATACCTTTGGTTTTTGGAACAGATCGATTGTTTTAATCCTATTATAAATGTAGATATAATTATACAACTAACCTGTGAAAAATTCAGTTCAAAAGGTGGTAGCATTTTTTAGATTTCGCCGAAAATCTGGAGCGGTTATGTCCATGCTGGAAGAATAATCCGTAATTGGAATACACAATCTGAGAAACGCTTCTCAAATTGACAATCTTTTGAATACATTTCTCTAAAACCACATTCCTTAGGAGGGAATCGTTTCTCAAAATTGTATACATTGTCAACAGCTGCAGTGCTTCTTACCAAGTAAGTTTTTATGGTCTTTCATTTTTAGAGTAATTACACAAAGGTATACCCTCCCTTTAAAATAGAGGTTTACTTCTATGTAGATTGTGACCGGGTGTGGTTGTATAGCTTTCTTGCCATTTGAATAAGTACAGAATCCGTACCTGAGCACGAGTAGGCCTACAAATGATTATTAAAACTTTTGACTTATTACAAACTTCCGGTTTAAAGGTATCGTACACGTTTGGTAATGACTCAAAACAAATATTAGCATAAAAACCTACTTGGTAACAAGCAACGGAGAGCTGTTGATACTATAAAACATTGTAGGAAACGACTCCCTCTGAAGTAACGTAGTTTTTGAGAAAGAGGTAATTTCTCGCTAAAATAATATAAACTTCTTGCAAGAAGTTTTTATTCCTATCTGAAAGCACACAAATTTGTACAACAAGGGTGTTTTTTCTTTCATCATTTTCTTGCAACTTCGATGACCAATAAAATTGAGCCCAAATTTTCACAGGTTTGTTATTTTATGCATATGTTGGGATACACCAAGTGAGAACACTGGTCTTTGACAATTACCAAACGTGTTCAGTGCCTTTAAACACGTGCCACACAACGGGCTTGTATGAACGCCCGCGCATAGTAACAAAAAAGTACATTTTTCCGCCAAAGGTTAATATCAAGCAAGTATATCCTGCAGCTGATGGTTTGAAAATGGGCAAAGCATACATTCGTTCGAATTGAGTAAAAACACTTCAATATGTCACGAGTAATTGGGGCAAAAGCTGCAAGATTGCCGTTCAGACAGTCTAAAAGTACTAAGACTTCGGAGATTTTTTTATCAAGAAAACAGAAGCATGAACACCTGAAAAAAACAGGAAAGTGGCGTCGCTTTGAATTGGGTAGTTGGGTTTTATGTGATATCCCCTCGCACATCAGCAACGGTTCACATGTAAACTGTAGAGATTATGTTCAAGTCACATCGAGTCAACTTCCATTAGACTTCCGTAATATTTAACAAGCTTGCCAAGGGCCCGTTCAGTGGTAATATAAGGGCATGGTGGAAGGTATAGAACAAATATTTCTTGCTTATTGTGTTTTGAGAATTTTATTTGGTACTTAAACAGCTACTTGAGCGAATATTGTTTACAGGAATGCCATTTAAACTCGTTTATAATGTGTTTGTTTATCATTTAAATGTAATTTTGATTTTTTGACACTTGGAAATTTTCGTAAATATCGATCAAAAAATTAGGCCCTGACCTCATGGTTTTGAAAAAACTAGCTACACTTCTGCCGTTGACGGCGTGCGTCAAAATGACAATACTTTGACGTCATTTGTGGGAGGTTGCTATGTTATACCTTCATGTTGCAACAAAGTGGCTATACAAAACGGCTATACAATGACGTAGCATGAGTGATGACGTAACAGGGCCTTTCACGAATCTTTCTGAAAAGCACCGGAGAAGGGTACATTCAAAATGATTGGTTTTTGTTTACAATTAAAATCTGTTTACTATCATGTGAACTCAATTTCCTTATTGATTGAACACATTTTAAGTGAATTTCAGCAAAGATCACTTGTTGCCATTTTCGTTCAAGCTGGTCTTTTTAAGAAACAGCAAGAGGCAGTTGTCAGAACTTCTGCTGTTGCTTCCGATAGGTAAACTTGTTTTCTTTGAATCCATCTGCGGCACAGCATTGATAATGTTGCCAATCTTCAATTTAACGAGGCTTTGCATCATTACAAAATGTGCATCAAACGCATGTTTTTTGTGTGTTTTGACAGAACTGCAAAACCCATGACGTCATACTAACTTGTGCAAGCTTACGTAAGACTGCCAACTGGTCTGTGATACCTTTATCACGATAATGGAGCTGACAAAGTGAATAAGGTTTTTTCCTCCCCTTGGTCTCTCATTTTGGTTACATGGATTTGCACTGAGCAAAAAAATGCTACACATTTTGACAGAGACCAAAACGCCCCATGAGTCGAAGAAAGAACATTTAATTTGAGATTTTGATTGTTTGTATCTGATAAATATTTGTTCGTTAATGTCCAGTTACTTTATAGATGTTGACACGGGACAGACATGTTATGGGCAGCAGCGGCTTCCTTTTCGTTTGAGAATGAGTGTCTTGTATTTCAAACTGAGGTGAGGTGGTTTGTCTGAGGCGGAACCTAATTCTGCCTCCGCGAGTTGACCGACAAAATTTGACACAGTTTGCCGTGTGACTGACTACCTGCGATCCCCCGGGTATCCTTGGTCAGTGTCTCCAATACTAAAATATTCTCAGGATAAAATGTGTGTTGAGTGACACAAGGACTCCCCGATTGCTGTTTGTGTATCGTGTACATAATAAACATATCAACTGCTGGACAAAATTATGTGCACCCCCCCCCCCAACAACTTTGGCAGGGCATTCGGGGCTCTGATAGCATTGCAAGCTCTGTTGTGCAATAAAGCATCCAACAATAGTTGTTTGCATTGTTATTCTGTTGATAGGCCCATTGTCCATTGCTAAATACTTTTCAAAACCATAATCAAATGCAAGTTTGTTGTCTTTCTTTATTCTAGCCAGCTCACTATAGTTTACTTGAGACTTCGACAAAGAATTTGTTTGCCGGTTGAAGTCGTTGATACTTACATTAATTATAACTAAGTTGCATGTGTTCTTTCTAAGCTACCAGCATACGCCCATAGTTTGACTCCCTAACTTTTCCCTGTGACTTTTCTGATGCTGGGGAAAAAAATTCGCAGCCGCATATGCAGGTCCCAATGCGCGTGATCGGGCGCAAAGGATTCTGGTGGAAATTTCGAGTCCAAGCAACACGAACACAGGCAACCATCATGACGCAATGCGGTACATGACAATAAATCCTGGCACAGTTACTTGTAAATTACAGTACAGGTCCATCTTGGCTGCTTGATTGATTCTTTTAAATGTACTCGGTTTCCCGAGATGCATTGTGGTATATTTTCAAGATGGTGTTTGTGTATAATGGGCTATTGACGCTTTCCCGAATAGGGTTACGCGCTTTGTATAGTATCGGGACACCATCTGGTTACTACTTGCTATTCAGTTATACTCTTATCATTTTCCTTCTTGATTGCTTGTTTTCTGGCGCTACTTTACTTTCGTGAGTGCGTGTTTGTGATCTCTTTAGATCTCCTGTTCGCTTTAGATCCAGGTCAAGCCTTCCTTGATTCAGAAACTGTTGCAGATGTCTTGTGTTAAATGTTCAGATTATTTGCCTGCCATCATAAACTTAGCCTTTGCTCTTTGCTTGGTTCGCCACAGATACACTGCAGGCACGGCAGGTTATTATTGCCATATCTGGGTCGCGGACAGGAGACGGGGGCTTTCAAGGGAAAGTGCCTGGGGGTTTTCACGGTTATGAAGGGGGTTAGGAAGATGGTGTCGGAGCCGCAGGCACCGAGGGAGAAACAGGACATCGGGGAATATCATTTCTCTTTGGTCAACGTTTGAACCATCGACAATCCTTCCTCTGGTGTCAGGTCTGATTTCTCTGTTAGACATGTCACTCGTGTTAAAGCACAGGTCCGATGATTGGTGTTTCAAGAGGTGGTGCAGACGCGGTAACAGCCTAGTTTAAAAAGTATCTAAGATGACATTTTTATGTCAAGCTGTTACAAGTTCAGTCACCCCGATACTCTAGGCCCAGTCATTTTTATCTTGTAGAAAAAAAAGACTGAATGTACCGGGGTAGCAAATTGAAAGTAGTCGACTACACGTACGACTACACGTATACGACTACAGTCCCTATGTATATAGTTGAGAGTGCAATCACGAGTAGGCTTGCGATTATAGGAAAATAATATAAAAGATCGCAAGAGCACGGAGGAATTTCTTCCACCATGGTGGTAAGACTAACCCAAACACAACCGACAAGAATTGTAATAGACCTATCAGGGACAAGAGTGATAACGTTAGACGTGGTTGGTACTGGGAGTGATCAAAACAAGAGACGCCAAGAGATACTACAAAATATGAGAGCGAGGTTGCCCTCCTCCACGAGTATTATACCTGGGTGCAAGTAATCCAGCAGTCGGGTTCATTTTGATGGATAAGAAGTAGGCCTATGGGAACAAAAACAACGTTCGGGTACGAACATAACATCTTTAATATTAATGAATGCTTTGCTTATGTCCAACTATAATCGGATATTTTTCTTCTTCATGAAATGCGTCTATGGTTTTGGCTGGTGATCATGTCTACTGTGTCGTTGCACTGTTCACTCCAAACACTATTTTCAAGATGTAGTAATTTCGGCTCTCTCCTTCAGCAATGTCCGAACTGAGGCTTTGAAACGGAAATAGTCAGTCCCTTGCTAATGCGTGTGATGGTACTGCATACACACAAGGAACCAGACAATATAACCATGATGCAGGGTATCTCACCTGATGACCCAGAGATCTTAACTTGTCTCCCTGGGTGAGTAACCATTTCTTTTATCAACAGATTTCCCGTGTCCATAAAAGGACCGACCTTGTTTATATGACAAATCAAACCCCGCTAAATTTGTTAGGTCTGTGCCCATTCTGCTGGCCGATTACAACATGGTAAAGAGGATTTTCTGTTAACTATGGCCCAAACGAGTGATTGTTGGGTTATTCACCCATTGGTAGATATAAAAACTTCTCAAATTAGCGCGGCAATTAGGTCCAGGCTTGTTGAAAAGGCTATAGGAATTCCCCATTATGTCATCAGGAAGGACAAACCCTCTGCGGTATCTCTTATGGTGAGGGCTGGAAATGAACAATGGGCACGGTTGGTGTTTCGCCGGAGTGCCGTATAAAACTCCCGAAGTAGTGAATGCACAGGGGGGCCATCTGCACAGTTTCAACTTCAAATCCCGCCCGTTTTGCATAGTTCCGGGAGCAAGTCCACTGTGTTTCCGTTGGGAAGAACTTCGATCAGTCCAGCCATGGATGTATGAATGGACCACACACAAGGAGAAGCAATGGGGAAAATGCGGCCATTCTTTTCTTCATGGACCGAATTAATGATGCTTTTTCGACGACTTGAAAATAATATCAAAAGCGTACATTGAAGTCAGACAAATCTGTTTTGTGCTCGCTTGTTCCAACCACGTTACCAATATTATTGGTTTTGAGACAACACCAACAACATGTACATTATTTATCATCATTACATGTGCACGCATGTAACACATTCTGTAGCAAAAAGACCACCACCCCCAGGGGACAATTACCGCAGCAAATCCAGAGATAAACCAAGTCAGAACTCACAAAAGACCCCGCATATTTTGTTTTTCAACTCCTCACAATTTTCTTAAGGTTCGTGACTACGGTGGTATCTGTAGTCATCCAGTAAGGGTTTAACCCTTTCATAGGCC
Organism: Plazaster borealis; assembly: GCA_021014325.1. Taxonomy (NCBI): domain Eukaryota; kingdom Metazoa; phylum Echinodermata; class Asteroidea; order Forcipulatida; family Labidiasteridae; genus Plazaster; species Plazaster borealis. The sequence goes on from JAJGQC010000194.1 coordinate 31,524, forward strand.
CGTCAGTGGGACAAAGAACACCAGTAGCTGTGTTGGTCAGATTAAGAGCTTAGTAATGTTTTTCCCCTCTGCCATCCAATGTACTAACAATGAGGTTATGAGAAGCCCCTCTTTACAGCTGAATACGACAGTAATTACGGGGACTATAACCGGTAACAAAACAGTACTCTGATATGAAGAAATGTACAGCACGCTGTGTAACCTAATTACACAACGGGTGAATAAAATGTGTTGGTGTTCAGCAGAGAAGCAAACGGCTACGATCCAACCTTTGGTCAGAATGGAGAAAGGAGTTATAGGAAGTGGTTTTGATCGAATATGAATCAAACAACAATTCCATTTGACCTCACTGTACACCAATGGTAACAGCTTAATTTCAGTGTTCTCAGAAAGTTCACTGCGTGAAAGTACGGACCACCGTCAAGGGAAGTCTCCACAGAGCGCTTGACAAATTCCCTTCCTTCGGGAAACAAATATCTTATAAAAAGTTAAGACAGTAATCACTGTCTGACAACTTCTATCAAGATGTTTTTCTCAGCATCATCCACATAAACATCATTTTCAACAGGTTTAGTTCTACAACGAGCTTCGGGTTGGAATACTATATGGGTTTGTAGGAAAGAACTCATCCAAATACAAGGTTATAGTACAGTCCAATTGAAAGCAATGATAATTTATTTATTGTGCAATTAACAAATTGAACACAGCTCACGTTCTTAGTATGCAGAAGAAAATACTGAACCAACTGTTGATTTGAGATGATATTGCCTGCATCATGCATCGTTTAACATGGGCGGTGGGACAGAAATGGCGTGAAGTTGTTTTGATACATTTTCATTTTGAATACACTGCACAAACGTGGGTGTTAAATTGACACCGTGGGTGTTGTCACATATATGTACACAAAATGAATCAACATTTACACCTAAAGGTATTAAAATAACACTTATTTCTGCAAATTTTGTTTACATTGGTGTTATTTTAACAGCATATGATGTTAATTTCGATTCTCTCTTTGGGTATCTATATATGACAACACCCATGGTGTCAATTTTAACACCGCAGTTTGTGCAGTGTAGGGTTGACCAATAAGAGTGAACACAATCTGTTTTGGAGATCTACAAAACGATATATAGCCGAACAGCTTCATCTTGTTTCAAGTAAAATGCAAACAACACAAAACACCATAGTGAACTTAAGTCATAACATCTTATCAAGGCTTAGTGTTTCAGCAAATAAAAAATCTGCCTTAGTCAAAAAAAAAAAAAAAAAAAAAAGGAAGAAGAAAGCTTGGTGACTTTCAAAAAGGTCCCTTTGAATTGATTTGCTTTGAGTCGGGTATTTTTGATGTTTCATTTTTAATTATCAGCAGTCAATGGTCACATTATTAACGACCATGAAATGTGATAAGTGATGCTATTATTATTATTATTATTTATTTCTGGTGATGAAACCAAAGATGCCTCATAAGTGACCTTAATCACTGTAGAGGAACCCTGTAAACAAGGGTGCTCGCTTGTGTGAACCAGAAACACCAGGTTGTTACTCTTCCACGTCAATACAGTCAATACAGCTAGTTGTAATGGGGCAGATATGGGAAATACTTGGGGATTGTGCCTTTGATGATACAAGCATGTAATACGGCACAAATATGATAGCAGGAAATTTTCTTAATTCTCAAAATGACAGCCATTGCTTGTTATTCTAGCCATATTTTTTTCAAAGGACAAATCTGGCACTATCCAGTCAAATTTCTTTCTAATGACATACTCTGAGACTGCGTATACCAAATTCCATGTTTGTATCATCAGAGGCAAAATCCCACCACCGTGTGGTACCAGAACATTGGTAATATAATACATGCTAAGGTTCTTAAGTATACTGGTGCATGTCCATTATAAGGTGATGAAATTTGATACATTCATGTAGACTTCAAAGTTTAAGATGTGTATTTTACATCATCATGGTTTTGGAATGAGTAGATTAATAAGTTCATCCAGTAGTTTTCCATTTTCATTCAAATGGGTGTCCCCTTTTAGTAAAACAACGGAAAATCGTCTTCTTTGTCGTGTAATCGACATAAGCAATGTTGATATGGGGTCTTCGAGTGCTTTTTTCTCAACTTTTACAGAATTACTAAGCAAATCAAAGCGACTGGAGTAAAAAAAAATACAAATTGGTTTTTGCAATCACAGTTCCAGACAACCAAACAACAAAGGCTGCTGCCATATTGATCACCCCGTAATAATTGTATCTTAGTGGTCTCATTGTTCAACTGATCCGTTTTCCTCCAAACAAGCTTCCACCATTCAGGCATCTTGGATTGAAAACGGCAAGTATTTAATATTTCTAAGTACAACTTCACAATGTACCGATTGTAAAGCTGGCTCCATACTGCAATCGAATTAGATTCCATTTCAGACAAACTATAGCTTTTCAATCAATCACATTTTCATGCACCACTGACAAGTCGAAAACAGTTTTATGACTAAAAGTTGCCAATCGGAGATGATTGGAGGTGTATGGGGCCAAACTTTGGACGGGGAACATATCACGGCAAGAGCCGACGGGAACACATCGGGGGTGACAGACCCAGGGGGTCTGCTGGAGTGTTTGTTGCTCGTGGTCTGCACAAGCCAAGTTAATGAACTCTATGTAGGACATGGCATAGTAAAGTAGTTTTCCTGTAGGATGACAGGTGTTGATTAATAGAGATTAACGAATGAGGTTGTGAACATGTACTACCGGCCCCTTTGCTTGGAGCATGGAGCTTGGAGGAACCAAGACCGTACCGTACCATGATCAAGGAACATGCACATTTAGATGCACATATCAAGAAACAGAAGATCCTGGTCAACTCCAGATCTTAGTCTTGAAAAGAGCGCGCATATAGTTTACTTACAAATTACTGTGTTACTGTCATTACTGGGCTTTAGCGTCAGCTTAGTGTTTTCTCAGGTCTGGGATAATAAAGTTTTTCAATAAATATATATCTTTTTATATTTTAATAATGAGCAGCTTATACCATGGAGGTAGGAATTTAATTCCTACCTCCATGCTTATACACCGTCAAATAGCTCCATTGTCCAATCCACCGAAGCATCTATTAGATGATCTAAAACTTCGCCACGAATCAAGCTACGCCCAGGTTCCGGACAAACGTATCTCACTCATGTTTTAATTGCCTATACCGGTATACCTTGATATTTCTTTCTCTTTAGTTTGTGGCCGACGTCCGGGAAAGACATCCTTTCGCACGGGTATCAAAGACGCCCCAGCCCGGGTGACAGCCGGAGTGGGAATCCACTTGGAAGAAACACCTTTGCCGATCCTACTAGAGAGAATAAATCACCCTATGAATTTGATCTCCTCGCTACGCCAAACAGAAAACGAACCAGCTCACGACGAAGATACTAAAATAAGGTACAACTTTAACATATCCGCGACCTGTAGGTCATTGACCTTTCCCCACCCATCCAAAGTATATATGCCAAGGTATTTGCTCGACGAGTATCTGGTGTGTTAACTTGTAGACAAATATTTCAATCAAAGGGTAGACCTACATTTCGATAGCACAGAGGCTTTCGGCGTTTTCTCAAAATTGTCTTTCGTCGTGCAGAACCACTGGTTCAATAAATGGAACAAGATGCTCTATAATAAACAAAATGTTACCTTTATCTGGTATAATTGCCCAGTTCAACTATTTTAGGTAGACGATTCAATAGCGTACGTCATTGACTGGTGGCTGATAAAGTATACATTAACTTTTTAAAAGTAATTCACACTCGATTGGATTAATATACTACACTAGTGCATACGTTCTGGCAAAGCTCCTGTCCACGGCCATTTGAGTTTACTGATAAGCTTGTTCTTGAAACATTATTATAAGCCGGTTTTGGGTGTCCAATGGGACCGGTGATGTATCGATTAGCTACCTGTATAGGTTATCGACTACTGGTGTAAACCACAACCGGACTTCATTTTAAAATAAGGCGGTTGCTCCGCTGTAACGGGCTGCCATTGAATGCCGTACACTCTTCAATGGACATCAGGGAACAATGGCAAGCCTTAATTGGATGCATCTCTAATCATAGTCCAATGTAATGAAATACATCCTCATTGATGAAGAGGTATTTGATCTCATAATACGTCATTCACATGCGAGAAACAGTGACATTCTGAATTCTGAACACTGGACATAAAGAATGTGTCAGTCACTTTGCTTGTAGGATAGCTGTCAGACATGTTGATATGGCAAAGGGTGGGGGTGCTTAATAATAGCATTCCAATTAGACAGCCAAACTAGTTGTTTTCAAGCAAACTGCTTCCTTTAGGTATAATCTCCAATCTGGGAATTTCAATTTCTTTCCTCGTGATGTTTATGGCAATTACGAAATTCCAACTTTAGGGTCATTATTGGAGTATAGACATAAAGAAAGAAATGGTAAACTGCACAAGCACTGTTTCAATGAGATTTGTTTTTATGATTTATTGGTCTCTGATTGTTTCAAAGTTGTCTACTACTGTATATCAAAGTTGTGTTACATTTAAGCACTGCCTTCGAGTCGACATTGTTATTATAGTTACAAAAAAATAGTAAAAGGCATTCCTGTATATCAGGTGTTTTAAGGCATAGTGCACTGCTGGTAAAAACCATCTATGATTATGTACATAACCCAATAAGAATCTTTTACAGTGTAAAACTTGCGGAAAATGAAAATAATAACGTGTATTTTTTCCCTTTTTCTGATCTCATTACGTTGACAAAAAATATGTTTGATAGATGGTTTCAGATTGTACAAAAACATCTCACCTTTTTTGCTTCTTGAAAATGATATGTGCGTAACGCTTTTTTTACGTAGTTTTCTCTCCGTTACCACCTTTCATACAAGATTTCTCAATCACTGATGGTGTTTATACATGTCCCTTTTAGTTGTTTTAATTTCTTACTTAATGCAACTATTGGAGAAAATATGTATTTAATATCGATAAAATATAATAAGATCCGTATTGGGCCTAAAATGTCTTATTGTACAAAACGAAAACAATACGAAGCGATGAAGACTATATACAAAGCTTGCCCACACTTTTTAAAACACGGGCGAATTCTCTATACTGTGATTTTACATTAAATAATATAATTTAATATCATAAAAATTAACACTGCTGAATACAAACGTACACAACATCATGAAGGTAATAATAACAACTGTCGCACTGTAATAATAAATAAACATACCCTTTTAGTTTCATTAGAAGACATATTTATGCCGAAGAAATATTTTGTTTCTCTCCAGCCGTGCATTTCAATCATTCGAACATAATTAACTATATACCGGGAAAGCTTTGCAAAGGCCTAAAGCATGCAGGAGCCATTTTGCAGTAATTGAACTTCAATTCATTTTTTTCTCTCTCCCCCTCCATTTCATGAAAGAATAATAGGCACGATTCTTCCTAGAAAACAAAATATCACACGTACAATTTCAAAAAATATAACATGAACTAAGTACTGTACACGGATACTAAGATACATGTAGAGTTCGTCAAAATAGGCCCACATGCAAGAACATTATAATAGTTTCATGTACAGAATAACAATTTATATATACGTCTAGATTTAACTCTTTGTAGAATACAGTCAAAATTACCGAACGAGAAAGCACAAAATACCCAGAACAAAATGGATTTATATCATGAGCAATGTCCCTTTACTGGGGGGTTGATGCTATGATCATTTCATATTCGATCAGTCCATAACCGGCACATGTTTTAACTGACCATCCAAAGCTATAAAGGCTGTGATTTAAAAAAGACACCCCAAAGCGCACACAATCATGTACATGTACATGTACAGTATGTCCGCGTACTCATTGTAAACCGCGCGACACAGTGAAAGCAAAACCGTCAGATATTCAAAATCGGAATTTAGCTGCATGTGTCTGCAATGATCGTGACTAGATTGTTGCATATTTGTGTAGTCCTTTATTGAAATGTCCAACTATTAAGTCGCTTCTCTAAACAACAGTGAATTAAACGTGCTTGTATTTAAGTGCTGTTTCACGGAATGGTACGTGCAACCTCCTTGCAGTGGTTTAGGGTATCAAACAACCACACATACAACATGTACGTTGTGAGATTATACGGGCTTGTCCAAACCTTTGAACACATCGCGTCTGAAAAGCAGTTTCAAAATGGGTGACGAAATCGGAGCCAAGGTTGAGGTTGGGGTATGGCAATGTACATCGAATGGTTCAGACTGAACAAGTTTTCTTACCTTAAAAACATGCTCACTAAATGTTTAATGAGGACGACCCAGCCAACAACCTATCACCAATACCCGACGTTTTTGTGGCATAACAGATCCTTGCTCAACACTGTTAACAACACAACACACCGCGTGGATAAGTCTAAAAGCCGATGAACAATGGTCTTTTGTACAGCAGAGAAGGGTTACGTCAAACTTAGTATTTCAATTTCAGTGTCATGTCGTTCCCAAATTTGTCTCCTTGACGAGTGGTAATTTTGAGAATACTTTAGTTTCAAGAGGTCATTTTGCGACTCTTTGTTTCCCTTTACCTCTTGACAGCTGTTCTGGATGTACCCAGATTTGGAGTCTGTCACATTAGGCCCATTATTTGAGTGGGTATTACACCGTTTTTGACACAATCTTTGATGCACAGCAACCCCTGAAATGATTGAATTCCTTTTTGAATAAAACCCTGGTGCGATCCTGTACAACGGAAGGCAATTTAACAAATGTTTTACTTGTACTTATAGATTATCGTTATGAATACGGGTTGGAGTATATCAGACTAAATGTGGGCCTAGGCCTATGTGTTAAAAACCTTTAGATTATGATGTGTTTGCTTGAATATCGATTTGAATAGTCTTTGAAGGTATAGTTAAAACCAATATCGAAGGTGAAACTATGTTATTGCTTGCAATCAATACGCATAAGATACGGTAATAGTATTTGACAAATCTTCAATTTGAAAAGAATTTGTCTTTGGATAGCAAGGAACTTTTGCAATGCAGAGTTAATTAGCACAAAGTTTGTTACATGACATCTACACTTTTATTATAAGCTTATATATAGCATAGGAATACGGTATCCTACCGGCGGTATCCTACCGGTATATTTTGATATCGTGATGCATTGTGTGTCTCATAGTATACCAGGGTTTGAGAAGTTATATGTTAACCAATATACCACGGTCTCTCCGGTGTTATGATGGAAGTTACCCTGTACAATTGGTTTGTGGACACTTATTGGTCACTCCACGTATCTGGTCTTCATCCAAATGCCCATTTTATTTCTGAAAATGACAAAAGATCTTTAATGTTGCTTGAATGCATTGTTGCACCAGAACCAGAAACACCTATAAATAAAGGCACTTCGAAATGTCACATGTATACACCATGTGAGGTTTGGCAATTGAACAGTTTTGGAAAAACAACTGTCGAAAAATCGAAATCGTTCCTAAGGCACACACCGAGGTAAAAAAGCAGGCTGACGTCTAAAGCACAAATTCATTTCTCCCGTTAATTATATGAATGAAAGAAGGGCACTTTAACCAACTTTACACACAGATAGTGTTCGAATAAATGATTTGACAGTTTGTGACTCTGATGTGGCGTTTTGTACGTTTCTTTCAGTTTTCCCATCAATATAAATCAGTTTTCCCACTCCGGAAAAAGTCATATAAGAGTAAAGACAGGGTGGATTTTGGCACGAGTATCTCAACAGTAGAAAAGTAACGTTTGTAAAACAGCTGTTTTAGCAACCATGGCTGTTTGTGGGTATAGTTGGTAGCCATGCTATGACTTTAGTCAGACTTTCAACATTGATAGAACCCCAAGTGTTGCATTTTAGATGTATTTCGATGCAAAAGGTACAAATATCTAGTTTGTGGATGGTTGAACAATTCCCGCAACAGTATCTATACTCTATTACTCGGACTTTCGTACGAGCTGCAATTAAAAATATATACTGCATATGAATATGAATTATGAAATATAAATAACTTTATACATCGTGTTAGATATTAAACATATTAACAAGTATGATACACTTAAAACTATATACCTGAAAAAACCCAACTCTGCTTATTTAACAATAAAATGTGAGATTTTCTCAGATTTATATATAAAATTATCTGAGGGTTTATCGGCACCCGCAGCCCTCTACAACCATGTCCTGATAGTTTTTAAGAATGACGGCGTCCGATGTGTCCAGATAGAGCATGCTTATTGGACTTAGATCTGTTGGCACACAGCATGCTTTGGGTGCTAGCTGCGGACTTGCCGAGTTAACTAACGTCTGCACTATTGCGTGGTTGGTAGCATTCAGATGATCCACTAGCGGGAACGGGCACTCCCCCTGGCAGTAATATGCCTGGTACCCTGCGGGTGCTACAATCCAACTATTCCAGCCTACGCTGGTGAAGTCAACGTAGAGCGGGTGGCGTCGACAGTTGGGTTTCAACCGTCTTTTTCGGTTATTTCTCTCACGGCTATTAGCAGGGCGTCCTGCCGCCCGTTTCTGCCTCCCATCATCAGTGTATGTCAAAATCAGAGGCCTCTCTTCAAACCACCTTGTTTCGTCTTCCAAGTCCCCTTGCTCGGTTACAGACCGAGCTATCCTAAAGTTTCTGTGACCGCTTGGACGCCCCCTACTGTCAAGAACTTCAACCTCGATCCCATGATTTGCGCGAGGCGACCTCCTCCAGTCCAGTATTGCTGGACGTACGTCAAACGATTCCCATGTGGCGTTGCGAACATCCACAATCTTGGTATCGATAAGTCTCTTTATGATATCCTTACTATTTGACACTGGCTTAAGAATTTGATACACATTCACCCTGTGCTTGAGTTTCTGTATCGAATGTTGTGTTGTGTTTTCTATGTCCCTCGTGTCAGTGATGTCTCTCTTTGAAATAGAATGTTGGGTCTTACAGAACAGACGCAATTCAGCGGCGGTGAGTACTTCGTCTTCTGCCATGGCAGATACGTTGAAGGTGAGCTTGTGCGTGTGGCCGTTTGAACTAGCCGGTGATGGGTTCTTCTCATCATCGTGGTCTGAAAGGAATAAAGATGCAGTATATTGCAACACCGTCAAGCAAGAGGATTTGTGGTTTTTGTTGGGCACTGGGAAACAATGAACTTGAATAGGCGAGGATCTCAATAGCGAGGGTTAAGCCCTAGATTGGGAACGCGGTATAAGGCCTGGGGCATGCATAGGCGTTAATGTAATAATGACTCCAACCTAAAGCTTTACAGAGTGACAACAGTGGTGTTCTGTGTAAAGGAATTACCTGTGGATACGTAGATCTGAGTTAAGCTCCACATACAAAACAACATAACTCAAGTGAACTATCTACCATGGTATGTTAGGCTGTAAAGCTTTCCCTATCCAAGTTAATGGACTAATATTGACGTTGGACTCGGTGCAGAGCCTCAATAACTTACCGTGATGGTGAAAACTTCTGACAGTGTTCGCAGTTCGCGTTGACTTTCCTCGGACGTTAAAGTTCATACTCGAAACAGGCGAGTTTGCCTGTGCATTGTAAAGATCCAACATATACTGAGGCACTTGTATTCTCCGGCTGGGTTTTGGTTTCTCCTTCAGTCCAAACATGTTGAGGAGGTTGTGCTCAAACGCCTTGATGACTGCCTCTCTGCTTTTGTGTTTCAAACTCTGTCCTTCGTCATCTGTCTGTTGGTCTTTTTTTCTTTGAGTCCTTCCTCCATATGTACACCTCAGGAGTAGTAGATAACACACAACCAGCATTAGCCGCCTGTACATCATGGGTCCACCGACCATAATGGTTCTGTATAAAATCCAAACGAGAAATTAACACCCATGTTATTAGAAACCATGTCTTACCACGCCTCTAACGAATCGACAGCATGAGCCCATGTCGGCACTGACTTTAACACTGGGTATGCGAGCACGTATCTACCGAACCCGGCTCTCAATTAGTACGGCTCAGGTTTTTTTTTTATCAGAGCGGGCATTTATTATGTTAGCTGGTACCCCTAGGTGCGAGAAGCATTGTGTTGGCTCCTGTAAGTCATTTGCATGTTATCCTGAATGGATGGGATTGGACGGCGTGTATTGAGGATGGTTGATAGGTGACTTGACTGTCAAGGGATGAACGTAGATTATAGAACAATGTGACGCAAGCGTCCGTTCATGGACACAGTCACTTGCCATTAAAAAGAGCCATACATGGGGTTAGTAACTGAAACCACAGCTGATTGAGCTCAACTACACCATCCGGCATAATCAAATCAATTAGGCTCTAAAATCTCATTTGGATTACAGATATCGTAAAGCCTTCTAATGTTTGGCCTTTACGAATCTGAAATGGAACACCGGCGGACATCCATTAAAAACATTAACACAAACATGTGAAACATCAACATTGTACTAACACTAACATTGTACATCCGTTGTACATCCGTTGTACTTTCTAACACTTATTTTGTTGTTTTTGTACCGAGGTTGTTGCCCACAAATTGTTCACCTTTTGAAAAAGACTAAACAGTCCCAAAAAATTGAATTCATGTTAACTTTTAGATCTTGATTTTGCCAGGCTATATTTTGCAGACATATTATGATAGATTAGTATTATGAACATACAAGTATTTCGTTTTGGGGCTGTGGATCTTCCTTCCAACTAGAACAAATTTGTCATATTAACAGATTTTTATTAGAAATACAACGTTAAAAAACGTCCAGTACCGTAAAGGAAACGTTGTTTATAAGTTATGATGCCTGAAGTGAATATCTGACAAAACCTGTTTCAAAAGAAGTATAACTTTCAGTTAAGGGTAAAAAGCTGTGAGAATATTTCTTGTTTTGAAATGACAAGAGGTCAGTTTGGGAGGAGATTTCTGGTATAGGACATTTACCAGACTTTTCAGTACTGAACCTGCGATCAAAACCGATTTTTACTCATTGCACAAACGCGAATCTACTTGGCGCGGGGGACATGAAAAACAGATCACATGAAACGCCCGGGGTTTTATTCTACTTGACGAACATTTGCTGAAATATTTTCTGTAAAGAAATGCTGGAGAAATCCTTAAAGGCACTGAACACGTTTGGTAATTGTCAAAGACCAGTATTCTCACTTGGTGTATCCCAACATATGCATAACAAGCCTGTACAAATTTGGGCTCAATTGGTCGTCGAAGTTGCAAGAAAATGATGAAAGAAAAAACACCTTTTTTTGTTTAAATGTGTGTACTTTCAGATGCCTAAAAAAGGCTTCTGGCCTGAAGTCTTTTAATATTTTAGAGAGAAATTACCTCTTTCTCAAAAACTACGTTTCTTCAGAGGGAGTCGTTTCCTACAATGTTTTATACTATCAACAGCTCTCTGTTGCTCGTTACCAAGTCAGTTTGATGCTAATATATATTTTGAGTACTTACGTGTACAGTGCCTTTAACCATCTTTAATTAACAGGGACGACTAAAATAGAAAAACCCCTTTCACTCGTCACAAAACCGACCACTGTTATCTGAAGGAAAACCCCCACCGTATTTACAAAAATCTGAGTTATCTTCCTTCTCTGTAAACTACGAAAATTGCAACGGTGTCGCCCGTACAATGCTTGTACAAAGCTTGTTCTTTCCTTGGTAGAGGAAAGGTTCGGAGCTGCGCACTCAAGTGACTTTTCAGAGCCTTCCCCTACTAGCCGGGCAGCAGGAGAGCCCAAGACACGAAGTCATCCAGGCGACGGGGATATCGCCGGATTATCTAAACAAACTTCATATTAATGATGACATGAGGAAGTCAATTCATCACAGCGGATACTCGGCAGAATGACTGAGTGCTCAAACAAAAATTCATCCCAAGCGTTTCGTTAGCATCCCGATGATAAATCAAAAAATGTATTTACAAAAAAAGTACAGCCAATAATTCAGCGTTTATTTGAAACACGACTTTTCTTTTGCTGGAATGCTGGACGAAGGTCAATGAGTTGCAATTACGAACTTCCGAAAAATATTCATCTTCTTCCCACTGAGTTGTGAAAGCGAAAAAAGGAAATTTATATAAAAGTACAGGTAGTGTACTTTTTATAATTGTGTGTTTCTTCGTTAAATGATCGGATACCCTTTTAATGATAGATGTATTAACAAAAAAGAGAAAAAAGAGGATGGTTGTCTTCAATCATCTTAAGAAATAACCGAGTCTTAGGTTAGTAATTTTAAAGGCACTTTCTTGAATTATTGTAACAGAAAATGCTCGCAATGCGCAGTAAACTTTCACAATGAGATGAAGAAAATTAAGTCATTATTTGCAAAGCATGATGGGGAGTAAACCCCAATGAGAAAGATTAACGCAATGCAAAGATTGCCCTGGACAAATATATTGGTGGAGTAACAAGTCCAAGATCAGCAAGTCTACTGTCGTGAAGACCATCATAAAACACTGGTCGAAACGTTGAGCTGATTTATCACTGGCTCGTTTCAGCAGCCAACCATTCTTCTCTAACTTTTAAACGAGATTTTAAAGGCGCGAATTCAATCTGGAATCACTTTTAAACGGTTAGGCTATGACCAATTTGACTGCAGACTCTGTAAAATAAATATCGCGTTCTCTTTAAATACAAAAACTTCAACATGTTGCCTATTGAATAAAACCTGTATGTAAAAAAGTTGCAAACCCCTTGCAAAGACAGACAGTTCATGACAACCCTGTCCTACATGGGACCACGAAAATGTCATCGTGTTTTTGAAAGGTTTCGCTGTAACGCCGATCGGCACTTCCGAAGTTTGATTTGGGTTAACAAAACAGCCCAAACCCTCCATAAATTATACAAACAATTTATCTTAATTGACAGGCACTGGTATACAGACATGTAACGAGTGCAACATGGACGGATACGCGTCACCACAGCAACATAACTGTAATGCACAGATGGCTGGCAACACTGTACAATGCAGTCATGCTATTTGCAATTTTTGTTTCTTTCTAGAAACTTAGCTCTGATACCAATTGCCCAGATTATGTTCTGTCTGATCTGCTGGCAATCTTCATAACAGTTTATTGGAATCCAGTCATATTTATCTGATTGTCTTGCCTTAATTTTCAATGACACACATTTTCAATGACATGAATTTTCTGTATGTCGGACATTCAGAAATTCTAAAGAGAACATGATGCTGCAAACGCTGTTTTTCTGTTGTCCCCCCCCCGAAAAATTGACCCAATGAGCTATTTCAATGCATCATTCACGTGTTCTAGAAAACTAGACGTGGATAAAATGTAGTCCTTCTCTCTTCAGAATCATGTTATTTTGATTAATGATTGCCATGCAAGTTGATGAACAGTTGGTGGCAGGACAATAATGAAGTTTACTTCATCACTTCATCACGCATCCGTCAGAAAAATACAAAAACCCGTGATATTCGCGCCAAAATAGTTGGTGTTTTAATGAGCCATGTTAACGTACTCGAGTCTGTCGATCTGCAGTTCGCTGTTGCACGGATACGTAGGGACACTCCACACTGGCAGTATCATGTTTGTACAGCCCCATAGTACATGTACACTTGGGCTTGTACGTTGCCTATTAAGTAGACCTATGTCTATTATGTGTCTTACGTTTGATTGTGCATTATGTTTTTAAGTATTTGATAGTGCCCAGTTTGTCCATTTGGCGGCACAGAGCAACAGAAGTATCCAAAATTCACATGTAAATTCGACAAAGACAAGGTTCTTAATATCTTAACAAAATCAGTAGAGCTCCTTCCTGTTTCAGATTTACTGACCGAACCCTGCAACTCTGAGGCTTTATGTTTGATTCAATACATACCGGTAATACTCATTAAGAGAATGTGAGTTTTCAGGGAACAAAGTCCTGGTAAAAGACAGTATTTCAGAAAAAGGTAATTATGTGGTTAATCAGTACTGGCTAAGCCTGACTTTATACAAAGTACTGGATAAGCCTAACTTATACAAAGTAGGCCTACTGAATAAGCCCAACTTTATACAAAGCACTAGTTCAGCCTAACTTTATACATAGTACTGGCTAAGCCTAACTTTATACAAAGCACTGGCTCAGCCTAACTTTATACAAAAAACTGGCTAAGCCTAACTTTTTCGAAAGCAAGCTTTGAGTTCTCACTCTATGCTTTGAAGTTATAACAATTTAATAATTCTTTTGATTATGTACTTTTGTAAACTATACCTTAACGTTACGTAACTTTTCATGATATTGGAACGGCTACAGAAAAATGCATCTTGAATGGTTGAGTGCAAGATATGCAACAAAAACTATTCCACCATCAATGACGTCAAAGGGCACTTGTCACAGTCAATAGCCTCTAAAAGTTGTCACTGAATTTAAGATACATCAAGAGCTTTCCACAAAGTCCTTGCGTATTAATCATCATTCATCAAGCTTGGGTTGCCATACCTAATTAGTTGTCACCTGTCTGTGCCATCAACATGGTTTTAGCTAAATTATGGGTGGTGGATACACTGGGTGGTATCTCCATAATGATACCATCATGTTGCCAGATCCTGAATGATATAACAATCGCATCTCGCTCGAACCCATCCGTGGGTATAGAACGCGTAGTAAATATGTCATATACCCATTGCATGCCTCCCGACAAAACTATAATAACGTATGTGCCCGGTTAGCCCCATGACAGCTGGGTTCAGCATTCGGGGCCAGAGGCCACTACATACCTACACTGGTACCAATTTTCTGGGCCAACCATTCTGTATAAATATAGGTAGGAAAGTAAACGACAAGTCAGTCACCCGAACTAAGGAGGTTGTTAAAGGAGCAGTAGCACTCTCAACATGTTGCAACTCGATTTTGAATTTTCCAGACAGCAGGGTGACAGGGAAAATCTTCAGCGTATCTGGGGCACAAAAGACCGTAACACTAAGTGAAAACCCCGTTAAAGGCAGGGTATAGGCCCTACTTTTAATTATTATCAAAGATCAGCATCCCACTTGGTGCTGCAAGATGTTGCAAGAAAATAATGAAAGAAAAAACACCCTTGTTGCATAGAATTGTGTGCTTTCAGAACCCTGAGAAGAAACCTTTCAGATTCAATTTTTCGCTGAAACATTACCTCTTTCTCTATAAACTACATTACTTCAAAGGGGGTCGATTCTAACAATGTTTTATAATATCAACAGCTCTCAAGTTCTCTTTACCAAGTAAGTTTTTATGGTTATTAACTTGTGGATTAAATAGCAAAAGTTTAAGTCCAAAATCAGACTGCAATCCAAGACGAGATCCGAAGACGAGATAGTACGCTAAGCAAATTTGTTTGCCAAACAACAGAATAATCGGGAACCTTTTTGCAACACAATGTACGGTATGTTACACCATGGAGGTGGTTACACTGTATTTTGGCTGTAAACATGTTTTTACTAAGCACGATTTGTCTATGCTAAGCGAAGCTACAGCTTTATGATGATACGGAGGTGTCCATGCTACCATGATGCTACATACAGCCTAGGTACAGCCTATAGTCTACCTCCATGGCCTATCCATGGCCTAACATACATGTAGACTATACTTATTAGGTTGTTGGGTTCTAGTTTTGTTATGGTTGGTTCAACACCTTGCACAGCCGTGTTCTGTGGAGCTGAAGTATGACGTCATGACTCTTGACAACATAAACATATATATAATATGAAAGAGACACAGATCTACAGTGCCGTTAACTTTCTCAAAAAATAATATTAGGAAAGTATGACTGGAACATTTCACGCGTGTATCAATCCCTTTAATGACTGATTCAGCATAAGTGGTTAGGATCGTGTCACTCTGAGGGATTAGATCGACTGTCATATTAAAGCTTCGACACCGGATCTCATATTAAGAAAAAAGTTCACGTGACAGAAGTCTTCATCCAGGCTGACAGTATGGTTGACATTTCACTGTGATACGGGGGCAAGTACCGTACCGATTGTGATACCCTTCCTCCCGGTGAAACTAAAGCAAAACCCGGACAACTGAAAGAGTCTTTTAAAGATGACCAGTGATCGAGATGTCGAGTTGACCCGTTTCAAAAGTCCTAGAGCTCAAGAGGATGCCCTTGTATAGCACTTAGGTCTACTACCAAACTTCCCAATAAAACCAAACTGTTAATAATATAGCTATAGACTACATTTCCGATACCGATTTGACACACATGTATCTGTACACTGTCCTTGTTTACAAATATAATTTGAGAGAGTTAATACTACAAAGGAGCAGACTATAATCACTTTTTGTGACGTCGACTTAAATGGGACAAAACCAAGATGGCGGACCTTTGGTTCCCTTGATTGCTGTAAAATTGGAAACAAAACCGCGCAGTTAGTGGTCGAGATCGTTCAAATGATTTTATGGAACTTCCAAAACTCAGACCATCAACTCGAATTAACCTAACAAGCGGATGCAACGCTTATGAAAAACAAACCATTCAATTATGTTGACACGGCCCTGTGTGTGGATATCCCCACTGTATTGGCAACCCTCCATGAACAATTCATCTTGTACAACAAGTAACTCAGAAATACCGTCAATGGTGAACGACAATAATATTTACAACTTTATTACACAACTAAGACACAGCATCAATCACCCTGCCACTAGATTCCGACAACACTTTTGCAAGCCTCTAAAAATAAAGATTCTTCTTTGCCAATATTCTGTTTTGCATAAAAAAAACTTGATGTCTTCTTTGCTTATCAAAACAGCCCGAACCAGTGCAGAGTGATTTTTCCCTCAGAACTTAAACACATATCAGATGTGGATTTCTTATCTTTTCTAGCCTATAATTCTTATAATATCCTACCCAGACTTAATATACAGACGCACTTCTCTGACAAGACACAAGTGTTTCAAGACTCCCCAGTAACATAAAGTTCTACTACGGACAATGCGGTATCTGTTTATCAAAGAACTCGTTTGGATCAGTCGTGACAACACTGGCGAGTACTTCATTAATATGCTTATACACCAGCTTCGCAAAAAGATAAATCGCTAGCATTTGGCAAAGCTGTTAATGCTGCAAGCCCTTTTCCTCTCTGATAAAGGTATTGAATGACCATTTGAAGTTATACTTTCGCGGGACAATTAAAATATACTGTTGTCTTAGAAGCTGATGGTGCATTTTAATTAGCAGATTCCGCCAATTTGAGCTTTTCTGTATCTAATAAGGCTAATCAGTTATGATTGACAGCATCAGCACTCAATTCACACCTTCAGTAATAAACCCTTATTAAAAACTGCGATTCTTTTTAACTAATCGCTCTGTCGGAACCCACATAGCAATGGCAGAATGAACAGCCATTAAAAGATCATAGCCAACTGAAGTCTGAACCTCAACCCCACGTGCTTGAACATACGGGACATTGTCATAGAATGGAATTAATACATCAACAGAGCATGGAGCTATGATACACTCGATACTGCAATCCCTTACGTCCCCGAAACGGTTTTTCCAAAATGCTGCATTTTGTGCGGACAAATTAGTTCTGTACTTTGCATAATTCCATGAAGAAAACATATAAGTCAAATACTGGTACTCAGTAAAACTTGCACAAATGGGTTGTTTAATTCATAAAGAGTGAGGGACCAGTGTTTAAATCATTTAACAGTCCTCCGGAAGATTTTGTTAAGGTTGTAAGCTATAACCACACGACTATCTACCCGAGTGATGGTCCACTAACAGGTTCAGTGTTTATTACGATGAACCAGGGGGAGATCCTGTGAATATTCGGGGAATTGTCAGGTACGCTTCCGTTCCCTTAGGGAGCAAGACTGAAATGTTTCAACTTGGCACAGCTTAGCAAACAACCTCAGAGTCAACGAGTACACAGTGTGGCGTGACCCAATAGGTGAGAAGATTGTCAAGCCTGTGTGCTCTACGGACAAACCAACTGCAGTACAACCGGCCATTCATACCATCCGTCACTTGGCAGGAACATTCCGGACGTTCAAAACCTCCACAGAGTACAAAGCATGAACTTAATGAGTTCTTACGATATCTTAACTTACAGTGAATACAATACACAAACATTTTGGGGTTGTTTGTAGACTTATGACGAACGTTGTTTCGCTATACTAAGAAAGAAACAAACATTAAATATTTTTTTGCACATGGGTTACGAACTTTCTTGAGCTCAATGTACATGTTTTTTCAGCACACCTTTGATTGGAAATTGGACATGAAGTAGTAACTATGCATGGCTCATCCTTGTCTCATGGCTGCCTAGTATTCCTGCGTCGTGAAACCTCTTCAGATTTTTAGGGGGAAGACTTTCTGATTCTGTCAGCCAGATCGGATAAGTAAATTAGGTGAATTTATTTTTTGCTTAAAGAGACAAAAACCCCGAGAACTTCTTCTGGAAAAGGGTGGGCCGTTAAAGGAGATCTACAAGTTGTTAACTCTAATCAAATTTGAACCGGTAAACAAACACTGGAATAACATGTCACGCAATGCGCGTGTTCGATGTAATTGGAGTTAATTTGTCAAATTAGCGCCTGTCGGGGACCGTGTCTACTGCAGGTTGTCGATACGCTTAATAATTGCATAATTTGATTTAACGATGACTTAATGCTCAACATCTGTATCTGATCGGGAAGGTGATGGCAGATGTACCGTGAAGGATTCTGGGGACAACTTGTTTTGGGGGGTTTGCGCTGGCCGTGACGTCACGGTTCCGCTTGCATGTTGTGCTTTGCGATTATGTTCTTTTCGGGGGGGATCAAAATCTTGCATGAGGGCCGTGTCTAGACAGTGCAGAGGTAGGATTGTACGGATGGACAGTGACACTTCGTCCAGGCCGTTGCGAAGGGGGGATGGGTAACATTCAGCTTTATTCCCCATGAAAGATACGGTACAGTTTGGGTGTTCCCGGGAAAAAGAAAGAAATTGTTCCCAATATTTTAAAGCTTTCATTATTTACGGTTTAAGTTGGTATTTGTTTTTGGTTCAAAGTTTGTATTTGTTCCAATCTGCCTGTGATTTTCTACTGATGTTCTGTGGGGAAAACTGTTTCAATATTATATTTAAATTACCTTTTCAAATGATTGCAAATTGCAATACCATGTAGCGCTTGTAACCGGCATCCTTATAATCAAGTCATTTATAGTATAGTCACACATGGGCATTTTGGTGAGTGTGCATCCTATTTACAATTTCCAAATGTTAACATTTTTCTCCAGTAAAAACAATAATTTCACCAAATTGGTAATTCTTTATTAGGCCTACCTAATGGTCTTCACAATATACCAAGTCTTAAAAAAAATAAAAATAAACTTATACATTTTCACCGTGATGGTTTATTATCAATTATAATGTATGTGCACGAGGTCCACTAGTACGTCGTACATGCTCAAGTATATATGAACATATCGGTACAGTTAACCCCAATCAAGAATTTAAACTAAAACAAATTTCCTCTCAGACTCACTGATTTATCCGTCTCTAATCTGACAACTTGTTTTTCTCTCGTCACATGGAAGAGGGGCTACAAACATTACAACATCGCAATCACACAACCGTTAGTCCAATCATGTTATCATCCACAGAAATATTTCCTCTGCAATACTCTTATTAAAGTCGAGGAAATTTGCATTTTGTAGAACACGCAAATTACTAATTTCGGTTGCTGATTTCGGTTGCTCATTTCGAAACATAAACCAGTTGTTTTCACTTGTAAGTGATTCACGTGACCACGATGGTTGTCTAATGAAAACTAGAAGATGGGAATTATTTACCCCCAAACAATCGATGTACTTTCCCTTTGAGAGATCGTTACTGGCCAATACGCCTACACATACACACAACACGGCACAGTTCATAACAGGGTCAGGTACTCACTGTATACTGTGTATGAAGTTGAGTCACCTCCCAATATCACAAGGTCCTTCTGTTGTTGTTGTTTTTTTTTTATATCTGAAATAATATGGATTTGTGCCAATTATTGGCCAAAACTTTCCAAAGGAAAGACACTCGAATTTGGGAGAGGAAACAACCTTTAATAATTGATAAAGTACTTTAATCGTGGAGGAATGAACTGGACCAATGGTTTCATCAAGTCAGTGCCGGTAGCTTGGGTCAAAGATCTGAATTTTACATTGGCAGAATAGTTGCTAAATAAGGTCCTATAAAATGGGGCCTGCATTGTTTTCTCTGTGAATAAGGATGGAAAGTTAGATATAATTTTGCGTAAACTAAATGTTGCATTCCCTATATGCTTCTGTCACGACTGTGGTATTTCATTGATCTGTTGTTAAACGGCTACCATCAATGGGTTGTTCCAACAGGCCTATGGTCCGTCAACTAAATACTTGTAGTTGTATTTTCACAATCTAGCGATCTTGGCGGATTTCCCGGGAGACGCGTCGGCAATGTACACAAGACATTCTTATAGACTTCCCCAACCTGTCGTTAACAGCGTTTGGTTCCTTTCAAAACCAAGTGCTGGGGCCACCGTTGATTGAGAACGCAATGAAAGGGAAAATGAAATGTCAACCCATTACCTGCGGGACTTATGTTACCAATTAAAGTCTGCAGCGGCAATTCCTCTGGCCGTGTGTGCCGAAAGTGGAACCGCAGCTCTTTTTCTTTTTGGGGGGATCACTCCCGGCCCGGAGAAAACCTTCCATGAACTCGGGTACCCGTTCAATGTTCACCAGAAACATGATAAAGAGCTGTTTTTTATTTTTAGGCTGGGAAAGCTCGCGGCGGCTTGTTTCTTGTTTTGAGCCAGGTGGTGGCGCATAACGCTGCCTTGGACGCGGAATGATTTACCGCGACCTATTCGCCGATGACTCGCTCTGTCTACGGTTTACATGAAATCCCGGCTATTTCAATCGCTCTAATAGGTATCAAATCATCAAATATGGAACTCCCGCGGTCTACCTGTAGGCCCATTAAACAGCTCAGGTAAGACGAAACGGCCGGTGGGTACCCGTCTTCTCTCGTCATGGTGTACGAGTACAAGATAAGTGTTTATTTTAAGCGTTGGTAATTCTGAACAAATGAGTTGTAACCCAGTGGTATTCGGGATATGCAAGCACTAGGTACAACCGTATAATAATAATCGTAATAACTCATTCTGACTAACATGACCCCAGTGTTCAAGCTGTACCAGGAATGAGTCAAGGAGTATTTATGATCACAGTCTGCCATGGCCAGGTCTTGGGCATGTTTGGAATCAAATATGATTAAGAATCAATTAATAACACTTGAGTATTATGATCTTCAATTAATTGAAGCGTGGGGCAGTGCGGCAATTCTTTTTAAACGCGTGGCATTAGTATAAACCGTAGAACAACAAAAATAACAATTGTAATAATAATATTCGCTTATGGAAGGTTTTTGTAACATTCAATCGAACAGGTTTGTTCAAGAAATATATATGTTGTGAAGAATAACTTGCGATTTTTGCGAAGATATGACTTAAATAAGTTTTCGTAGTCACGGGTGGGGGTGGGGCGGACTGTGTTAGGAAATACAAATTGTAATTAAATAAAACAATTCCAAAAAAATGTGCACCAGTAGTTACTTTACAATCGTACACAGGTTTTTTTTAATATGAGATTTAACAAAATAAGTTTCTAAATTTTGACTTTTACGGTTCTCCCCGGACCACGACTTTAATATATGCGGGGGTTTCATGGGCATCACAGCAAGTGGAAATGAGTGTCATGAAGAGACGCGCATCTGTCTTAGAGGAAATGATCTAACAGAAATGGCTTGTGTCATTTGGGGTTGGCCAAGTTGACCTAAGGAATTTGGATAGGTCCCATTGTCACAATAAGTCTACTCATCTAAACCGTGAGGACATCGGGCAAGTGTTGTAAGGTTAAATCATCTGTTATGACATGGATCTGAGTAAGGCCCTGTAGGCACAGTACTTTAGTGATTGTTGGTCTTTGACAGATAAATAAAAACCACCCAAAATTAGTAACAAAAGCTATTGTTTAAAAGCTCACCACGAACATTGAGCAATTGCTCCATTCCACGAACAACCCGTCGGCTGTTTCAGTGTTCTTGCAAGTTTAAATCCGCGGATCAGAATCAATTCTGTTATTATATAATAGTTCATTCGCATTTTATTTAGAAATTGAAGCCTGTTTTTACCAAGAAGAAATGTTTTTTTTTTAATTGACAAAGTTAGGATTTACATAATTATTGCCACACTAGCTTCACATGAGCTTCAAATCGCGCTAAGGTATAGGCTTAGCATTATTGAAATCAGTTATCAAAAGCAACAACTTATAAAAGTTGAGAAATGTTGAGCTCATAAATAATTTCTATACTCACACTTTGGACGGCACAGCCGTGCCCAACGCAGGTCACGACAACAGGGTTATTATCCAAGGAGGCCCGACGGGCCAGACTGGTTACTGGGTGCCGTGAAGAGGGGGACGATGATTCAATGCAGTCACCCGCTTTGAAGACGGTGTGCCCAGTCACTTGCAATCAAAGAGGGGCTATTGCAGTAATCTCCCAAGTTAACTCCTGTTACACAAAGACAGCTGCACCATCTACCTGATAGATATTTCCATATAATGTTTCACCATCCACAGCTCTCTACCGGCGTGTGTAAAATCGTTATAAGCAGAGTCGCAGGTGTGAGGCTGTATGTGCACAAGACATCTTATATATAGCCGGAGCGTTTGTCGAGCGGAGATCTTGCACTATGCCAATCAACGTCTTCCCGGCAAACTGACTCGCTTTGAAGTCCGCTTGGTCCTAATGATATCACTTTGTAGCGACCAGTTTGCAATCTCCATGTGTGTGCAAGGTGTAACTTCGGCGAGTTACACCAAGGCTGTACAAGCTAGACTCTGCGAGTCAAACTGCTGGTGGTTCAAGGGACGACACGCATATCCGCGTTGAACAAAACGACACATGGTTTGCATGTCAGCTTTGATTCGTCAGAGAAACAAAGTACTTTTTGATTGAACTTGTCCAGTAATTCCAACCCGGGGTGTGTTGTGGTGGCTACTAGCAGAAGGTGAGCCAACAACTTAACTTCCTTCAGACTAACGCCGTGGTTGGTTTAATGTTGAACCCCGCCGCGCAATGTACCCGATTTGGAAGCTGTTGAAGCATGTTGGTTTACACCCACTGAGAAGTGCGGAAGCGATCCTCTGTCTGTTTTTGGATTCTCCACCCAAAAGACTCCTCACTGTGTCTATATAGATGCCGAATACAGGCGGAAGCTTCAGTTAAAGTCACTGGCGACAAATGTGACCCTCGTGCGTTCCAAACTCGTACCTGTACAAACTTACCTGGCTATACCCATGAAGCCATAATGACGTCTCCAGTAACTCACGTACGTCCCCGCCTCCCAATAGAAAGTGGCCGTATAGTACGCGGACTGTGATTGGCTACACGTCGATTTGTCTTGCCTTCCCACTCGCTAATCTATCTGCCAGTCACCGTACTGCGCAAGGGGCCCGAGATAGCGACCACTGTGTACTTTTCTAATGGTAAAACCAAACAGTTGAAGTGTTACATGGCCATGCGATGACAAACCACGGGACCCCAAGGGTCCAGCGGACAAACGTAACGTAACAAAGCTTTCAGGATATGACAACCTTTCCTACCCTTCACTGAAATGACTAAAATGAGTTGAGCCTGAACCATTTTAAACGGTGGGGGCGTCCTGTTACTTTAACAGCCTACTAAACCAACATCAATATTATCATATAGATTTGCCGTCACAAGTTAAGCTCTAGTTCATGACTTCTTCTTTAAAAATTGCATCGCGCGGGATATTTGTGGAATTTTGTTTGCACGTCTGTCACCAACTCTAAGAAATCCCCAACGTTGATTTAAACTTGGCACAAACGTTGTAGAGAAATATTAAATCTGCCCAACAAATGCAGGCACATGTCCATCAGAATGCCACAGATGGCGTCCCAGCAGCGAGCCGAACCACAGCAGTAATTACGAAAAAAGTCTCACGGTTGGAATCTTTTGAAGTCCCCGTTTCCAACCGCGCCCAGATGAAAATCTGAAACTAAAATACCCGTTACATAAATACTCTCCGGTTAAAAAACAATATGGTTAATTGATCCATGGGGGTATGGTCGCAGACTCGGTGTGCGTTACAACCATGTTGTAATCATCTGGTTCTTCAAGCAGGGACCTCTGTTGATTTCATATTATGGTCAGTGAAGTTGACCTTACGAAATGTCTAATTTCAAGCTTTTTTTAGTAGCCATACTTGTCGAAAGTTACACTGAGTATGTGTGATATAGAAATTGAAACTTGCACCTTATTTCTATAATTAATTTCGAATAAAATAAATACAACTTTTTGATAGACATACCGTTTACTTTTTATAAGCGAAACATATCTTGAAATAAACACATAATGGTTACGGGAAGGTACAGAGTAGACCTTTCACATGGTGCGGCCATCTTGATTTTCTTCCTTGATTCAAATTAATGTAACCAAACCAAGGCTGGAAGGAGAAACAGTCTGGTTCCTTTTCATACTACAATGAATAGCTGGTATTGGATACAAGGAACTTATCAAAGACGGTGGCAGCATGATATAGGTCTATTTAGAAAAATGAGTTTCATTCCAGTGAGTGATGTTAATTGTAACAAGTTAAAAGGAACACATTACAGTAGACTGCTTTAGATGGATAGCCATGAAAAATACGGTATAAGTTTATTTGTCCGGTCTCACTACTTATGCATAACCCATGTCCATACTTCTGTATGCCCTTTGTCTTTGTGTAAATCCCTTTGTCCTGTCTGTCTGTCCTGTCTGTCTCTTGTCTGTATTTTGTCTGTCAATGAGTTTAGGGTTCAAAAGATAGGCCTATAATAGCTCCACCCAAACCGATAATGCTCTCCAACGATTTCACAATTCTTTTTCGTATAAACTGCATCAAACTTTATATAAATTATATTGTGTTTTTTGTTATGGCAGGGTAATTGATGTGCATGTATTATCAAGCTAAAATGTCAACGCTGAATAAATGTGAGCTGCTATGTATCAAGTTCATTAAAAGTGATTGATAAGATGCATCAACGCACGAAATGGTGCAACATGTAATGTAAATGTAGGGTCGGCCCTAACTACCCCCACCACAAAAAAATAAAATAAAAATAAAATTAACACGGGCAAGAAATATAACGATTTTGATCTGCATTCCATGAAAGCACCACTCCCCGATAGCAAGGTGTGAAATGTTTTTTGCGTGTGAGCCAAACTTGGACTATGGTCTTAGCCTTCTATGTCAATGAAATTGAATAATGAAGATTCATTAGGGTTTACGACCTTAGCATAAATCGTTGATGTGGGATGGTCAAGGTAAGTTCTCAGAAAAAACTGAATGCACGGGGGTATGATTTGACAAAACCTAATGGCTATTCTTGCATGAGTCCCCCCACCCATCCCACCCACCCCTCTTTTAGAAGAGAATCTTCAGTATGACATTCCAGAAGATTTATAGACTCCTGGGGGTTGGAGATTGGACACGTGATGAGCTAAGCTACGTTCACTCAGTCAGTTTTACTTCTCTCCAGAAAAATGCCCCTCCCCCATATATCTATGGAGCAATAATGCAGAGTGAAGTCACACAATAGTTATCAGCAGTCGATTGCATAGTCACCATGATAAATGTTTAGTGCAGGAATATTTTCACCCGACACTTATTTTAAAGTAGGATAAGCACATGCAGAAAAGTGATCACAATCTGTTTACCTCCTTAAGTTGATGAACTTTTATTTTAAGGTTTTACTTGAATTGAGTTTTCTTGAAAAGCTAGTGGATTTATAAATAAATTTGGGCTTCCAGAATCAATCATAGACTAATTATACCGCCACCATCCATGTAGTCCTACATGACACTTTCTCTTAAAGTCTTTCAATTCATCTGTTTCAAATTTACAACGGATCACCCCAATCAGCTTTGCTCACTTAAGTTTGAACCAAGTTCTGAATTTTAAAAACACATCCTGACAGGGATTTCACCCCAAGTTTCCAGGTATTTCGCGTTAGACACAAGGACTTACCTGAATCTAGGTCAATTCTGACCGAGCCTAATTTGATGATGATGTTATACATTAAAACAGAAAGTACCGCAGTGCTTACCAGTTTCAATTGTAAAAACAACCTTATTAGGAACACCCCCCACAACAACAACAAGTTTACAAAAAACCCACAAAACAATCACTGAAACAAAAGAAAAAACAAAAACAAAAACAAACCAAAAATCGGCATTTTGGGCTGGCAGCTGATTCTTGTTCTGCTGTGGTTCCTGCACTAAAGCAAGATTTGTCTTTGCTACGCAAAACTCTGCTTATTATTCGTAAAAAATGTGGCCCTCGTATATTTTTTTTTAGAGACAGACTGTTTTCAAATCAGTAAATACCATGTACTTGGGGTCACGTTTTGGCCCTGTGAGCAGGCAAGTGGTGTAAAAACAATTTGTTTTATCCATGTGGCTTTGCATTTAACAAAAGTGAGTGCGAAAAAGCTTGAAAAATAGATTTTAAGTCCATACTACTATAGGAATATTATAAAGTCTTTAAAGATCACACACTTTATGAAGTTGGTAAATTAAAGATACAGTTCCACATTCGGAAGTGTGTTTCAGAATGCGGACCTTTGCCTATCAAGACTAGTGTATCAGTTACATTGGCATAATATTCAGAGCAATCGAAAAACGAACCGGCAACCATTGTGCTCCTTTTAAACAAAATAACCGGTAATACCATGTCACAGTTACATGCTTCCTGCGAAATGACCCACACAAACCGGACCCCTTTAAAACGCTCTATATGATGATGTCGTTATCACTTCAAACTCCTGACATGTTGTATTTCGATCATTCTCAGAGAACCAACTTGATAGCCTTGATCTCAAGTCGTACCGTGGTCATACAATGGGATTTCCATGTACTATAAGGCGATGAAAAATGTCATAATGCGCGGGAAGTCTTGCCATCATTGTCGTCATAGGGACGTCTCTGCAACATGTTTACAGCTTCCCACAGTGTTGAATGTGAAAGAGTCGTTATCATTTTTACCCTTAAGAATGTTTGTTACAAATTGTCTCAACAGAAATACAACTGTTGGCTACGTAGTAATGGCCTAAGATTAAGTGAAAGAAATGTAGAAATGAAAAGGCTGGTTATACACCAATTTTTGTTCAAGTAATAGGTCTAGCCGTAATAGGTTTCAAGGTTTACGCAGACATCAATAAAGTACAAAGTACAAACGCATGGAGTGATGCGTGTTACCGGGAGATGGCAGTGACAAGGCCTCTTTATTCCCAACATGACTTTTGGGTATCTTTTCTTTCAACATCTAAAGCCTGTTCATATTACAGTCATATGGAACAACTATATGAATATAAAGTTTAACGATCTTTCGATCAGAAAGTGTCGATATTTTAAAGACAAAGTACAATATTTTTGTAAACCTTGAAAAACAACACACTTTTTTATATGTTTCCAGTCTGGAAACTTAATATAAAGTTCATATCATACCAGTAACAGATTCACCCAGGAGAGAACATGCCTGAAATACAGTCAAATAAGTCAAAGAACATATCATTTGAAGACCCCTAAACAAACGGATGCGTATTTTGCTTGCAATCGACAGAGGGCCATTATTCGCACATGCATATACGACTCCTGACAACACACAAACTTGTACTCACCGTTCTGCCGTGACTACAAAATTAGGCCGTATCCGAATTGGCGACTACAGCTACGGCTACGACTGTTGCTAAGAATGTTGCTAAGGACGTCCTATTCTTAAACGCATGATTACGTGGAAATCTAGCCGTAGCCGTAGCTGTAGCTGCCAATTCGGACTGGCCTTAGCCTTTCCCATGAAAAAAAAGAAAAAAATACATTCACGCATGCGTACAAACGAGCAGCTAAACCTCTCTATTTATATTGGTTGGCAAAACGCCACAGTTTGTTTGCGCAATAGGCAGACGCACAAACGCGTATGCGGTACGCCATCATAAGTCCATACAAAACGGCGCAATTTTCCCTCATTTTGCCTACCAGTAGTGATAGTGAAAATGCGCAACGTGCAGGTTACATATAATTCATGTTTCTGTTAATCTATTAGATGAGATCTTCACACTCCTTTTGAATGGATACATTTACCGTACTCTTATGAACTGACTTATAGACCATGTGACCTGTGACATCACATGTTTACAAAATAGTAACAGAGCCAGGACTGCCTGCGGGCACGTTTATTTTACACCTCAATGGAAGAAAACATAAAATGTAAAATTTTATGGAGATTGCACCGGTCTGTTTTTTATCAACTTTTGACATGAAGAAAGGGAGGGGGAATCAGAAAACTTGTCAGCCGTTACTTTTATAACACTTGAATTTATGTGGAAACTATGACACAAAATGAATTTTTCTCCCCCATATGGTCAGTGTAGTAACTTGCCTGCCAGAAAGGCCCCGGAATGTACAAGGTCACTCATTTTGTAAACAAAGGTTATTGTCTATACATTCAGCTTGTTTGTGTTGGTATCGTTCCTTGGATTGACAATGATAGGTGGATTATATTTTAACGCACTATCCACCACTTTTTAACAAAGGAACGAATAATTGTTGATGGTAGGATAGAAAGCATGTAAAGGACCGCATCAGATTTTGTGTAAACCAACAAAAGATAGACAATGAAACTCCACAAACAAGTTGTTTGAAACTTTTACTTTTAATAAAAAACACCCACCTTGTTTCTGTCAAGGTGTTCCTTAAAAGGGTGGCACATAACTTGTTTTAATGTGTACCGGTACATTTTATCATCTATTTTACCTTTAGCTTTAAACATTCCTAATAAAAAAATCTTACCAAAATAGTTCAGTAAAACATGTGATGAAAATGCAGTCGAAATTGAATCTTTTATGCACATTTTCTACCTATTGCTCTTTCCCTGCAAGATGTATAAGAAATAACATCAGGTTATAAAAGAAATTTATCGAAGCTGGCATTGTTTCAGTCAGAGCTATTTATCGGTGCGATATTATAAACCACTGCATACGCCAGGCAAGTAAACCGACAAAGCACTTCAGCTGCACCTCAGTTATTCACCCAAAGTCCACCCACATCTTTAATCATAAATATTTACCAAATGCCAGCAGAGAGAGAGTACGGTCATCACTTAGAAGTGAAAAATAACCCACCGAAACATGCCATTTGAGGCTCGTAAATGCCATGTATCTGACAATTACACGGCCATTAAACAGAGTGGAATGGCGTTGCTGATTACACTATTGACACGTCTAGGTGCTAATAACCCAAATCTTAGATGCTCTGAGTTTTTTGACACATAGTTGGATGGGGAGCGTACGTGCTCCGTGCATGGATCGTACGTGGGTCTAAAAATGATCCCTCATTCGGAGAACCCCCCCCCCCCGCATAAAGAACATAGTAAGAAAAAAGTGATATAGGCCAATTAATACTTTCAATATTTGAATTATTAAAAGATTACTTGTGTATAACACTTAACAGGGAGAAACAGTTCAACCAACTCGATACAGATTTGGGAAAATAAATCAGCAGTTCTAGACTTAAGTAACTTGGTGTTTGTAGTCGTTGTAGGATGATTCAAAGAATTGCACTCAACATCTTCAGGAAAATCTGTGGAACAAGAATGTAGCCTACCCTGACAAATTTATACCAAGCCCGATATGTGGCAGAGGGTGCCCCCCACCAATGTGTACCCCCTAAAATCCTCTAAAGAATTTATGAGATTCCCAGAACATAACGAAGACACAATAGGGGAGAGGGGTGGGGTGTTACACCAAATGGATACTTTTTTGTGAGGGGTGACAGCATTCCAGTCACACATGGCTTAGGGTTTATCATTATTTTAGGCTATGGTTTACGTAATCGTGCGACTTACAACGGGGAAGACATTGACAGTGGAAGAGAGCGCCCTCTCTTAATCAACCAAATTATTTTAATGTGACTTTATAAATAGTACATTGTCTAATTTATTGTTGGGTCCTTTTCAGTGTCGGTTCTTAAAGTTCACACATTTTCTCACGGCAGTTTTGTTTCAGTCAGTATTAATGTGGTCTCACAGTAGCTGTGTTTACCACCAACCAAATAAACGTTTGTATAGACTCTTTATCAGAAGGCAGAAGCCTTTCTCTCTGGATGTTACCCCAAGTCGCTAACATCATTCTCTCCCCGCCCCCACCCCCCGACAAACCGAACCCAGTATGAAGAAAAAAATGCACTAAAAAGAAGGATGTTACCACTTGATGAGAGATCCCATCTTCCGTCCCTAAACACACTCGTCACAGCTAATTACATTTTAATCACATCCAAGTACAAGAGTTTGTAGACACCAACCGAAAGCCAATAAACATTGGTGATGGTGTCAAAGCAAACCGCGGGGACACGGGGCCGTCCGGCTGACAGGTAAAAAGCCCACACCTTCCAATGTGGGGTCTCTGATGTGCAACGTGTCGTGGTCAAGTGCTTTTTATGCACCCCGACATGACAAGATGTCATGTTGATGTGACCGCAAGCCATTTGTCATTCCCGGTAATTAAAGAAGCAACGGTCGAGTGACGTTGCCATGTTTAAAGGCACTGAACACGTTTGGTAATTACTCAAAATATATATTAGCATAAAAACTTAATTGTAACGACCAACGGAGAGCTGTTGATAGTATAAAACATTGTGAGAAACGACTCCCTCTGAAGTAACGTAGTTTTTGAGTAGGAGGTAACTTCTCACTAAAATAATAAAAGACTTCGTGCAAGAAGCCTTTTATTCCTATCTGAAAGCACACAAGGACAACAAGGATGTTTTTCTTTCATCATTTTCTTGCAACTTCGATGACCAATTGAGCCCAAATTTCCACAGGCTTGTTATTTTATGCATATGTTGGGTTACACCAAGTGAGAACACTGGTCTTTGACAATTTCCAAAAGTGTTCAGTGCCTTTAAAGGAGAAGTTCTCCTCGTGGAATCAGCAACAAATCCATCCAGTCTATACCCACTTTGATCACTGTGTAATGTTGCCATCTATCGGGTCCATGAGGGTCTCATCATGACGTGGGTCTCACCTTTTTTCGTCAAGGCCCACCTTTTAGGACAGGGGACTACTTTTAGTTGTAGCTTTTGTACCACACTTCCATTTTTGTTGTATACAATGTTTCATGTATAGAGTTCTAGTCCTCATAACATCAAATAGGGTAGGGTTCCACTCCAGCCTGTGTAAACTTGAAGGAAAAACAATAATGGTTCACTCGTAAACATGACGCACTATGTTAAGCTCTGCGTTATCAGAGTACTAATAATGTCTTGACTTATAGACCATTTTGTGTACTCTAAAAAATACCGGGTCAGAATTGACCCGGATCGCGGGTCCAGGGGGGCCTGGCTCGGACCTAGTAAAGGATAGGATTCTAGCTCGGATTCTGCGTCAGTTAGACCCATTTCTGGGTCATTCTGACACTATGATTCCGGGTTACAATGACCCCGGAACGGACCAGGCCAACGAGCCGGAACCGGGTCAATATTCTGACCCGGGAGTTTTTAGTGTAATACCTGAGATGATTTCTACCTCCATGGTAATAAAATAGTCCTACAAATACTTCAGATACTGCGATTTTGAAATATTTATATTGTCAAGCATTACATTTCCAGCCATGATGAGAGCTGATGATTTTCACTTGAAGTGACGAGACATTAATCTTTCACAAATCCCAACTGTTTTTCAATTCAACCTTTCTCTATGATTAAACTGAGTCGGGAGATTGTTCTTTCACCGTCTTGGAACAATCCGTTCCGAGCACGGCGCATTGGGGGCGCCCTTTAGGCAAACAATCCAGTTTTTCATTCACTGTGTTAGTTCACGAGTAAAATAAACAATTTGTTGACTCCAGAGAGACCGAGAAACAATGGAGATGTGCTTCCGCAAAGTCAAACAAAACTGCACATGCAGTGTTTATTAATTTGAGGATGTGACTTTATGAAACATTCGGTTAAAATTGTAATGTTTATAATTTGCTTAGTTTAGTTTGTTACGTTTATTGCACCCTCAAAACACCCTCAAAACGCCGTTTGGTGCAAAAGTTAAAACCCGAACAGGCCCACCAAATGAGACCATAGTTTACACATAAAAAACAAAACAAAACACAGAATATAAACAATTAACGCTCAAGCAAAACGATATAAATATAAGAACAAGAGAGAGAGAGCGAGAGAAACAAAAATGGGGAGACTATTGCATAAACAACAGTAGAAAACCTGAATTGTTAAGTAAGTTTTAAGAGTCTGTACTGTATGTTAGCCTTTGATACGGGAGTGACTATGAATATGAATATACATGTAGGCCTAGATCAAATTTTCGTTTCAATTTAGTTAACCTTTGTCTTGGGCCTTGAGAGCTTCAAAAGCGCACCCTCATCAACTTACAGGGATTAAACCAAAACGCAAGTTATTAAAATATTTGGGGGATGAACTTTTCTATACGAAAGAGAAAAGTCTAAGTTCAAGCAAGGAACAAAAACTTCCTGATTTACACGATACACTCAAATACATATCGGCTGTTACTTTGTATGGCTACCCCCTATCATCAGCGCTCTATCGGAGGCTTCTGTCATCGCTAAGACGGAAAGAGATATGTCAACTTGATCAGCAAGCCGGTGAACGAACGACCACCTGAGAGTGCAGGGGGAGACAGAGGGTGACTGCCTCACCTGGTGTCGGGAGCTAACCCCGTCAAGACAGGGAAAGGAGAGCGTTGAAAAGCAACATCGCTCAAACAATCTGGTGTTTTGGTGAATGGGGAGTTTGAGCAAACAGGCAATTAGGGAGGACATGAGGACTGGCTTGGTGGGGTATAGCATAAGGGGATCGGATGTCGACAGGCCTTGACTGTGCAGCCTGGGTTCGTAGATTGAACTTGATTCAGATGTCCTGCTGGGCGTGCACTTTGGTGTATACATGGATGGGGATGACACATATGGAAGTCATATTAAAAGTGTAAGGGAAAGGGTATTACACAATGTCGGCAACAAGAGAATCGTTTTTTGCAAGGAGGTGAAGCCAAGTTGGGACATTCAGTCTTCCAACGAAAGAATATCATTTTCTCCATTGCACGAATGCAAAACATTTATCATTTGTTTTGCGTAACAGCCAAGTAGATCTTTGTCAGTTGGAGGTAAACAAAATTGTCAACAGCTGGGGCTCGATTTCACAAAGAGTTAAGATTGATCGTAACTGCAAGCAAATCCATTGCAGTTGCTTAGCAAAGAGTGATGTCACAATACAAATCACTATGGTAATACTGATAACTCATCTTAAGATGAATTATAGTGCTTTGTGAAATCGACCCTGGTATCCACTAAGATGGCGTTTTGCACCGATGTGTAACTCTTGTGCACGCGCGTGGTGGCCCTCGTGCAATAGTGAAAAAGGATGGAACAAAATGTACGATGAACAGTAGGTATACCAACACGCACGGTTTAATGGCATCGATAATTAATGGCAATACTTACTTGGTAAGAAGTACAGCAGCTTTGGACAGTATAATGAATTTTGAGAAACTTTTATCTTCGAAGTAATGCGGTTACGGAAAAATATATCACTTTTTATTCCCCAAAACATTTGAATCTGAGGCGTAACGCTTCTCAGAGTGTGTATTCCAATGCAGATTATTCTTCCTGCGGCGTGGACATAACCGCTCCAGATTTTCGGCAATATCTCAATAACGTTACCACCTTTTGAAATGAAATTTTCACAGGTTAGTTTTATGGTATAGCTTATATCTACATCTATAGGGTCTATAGGTTTAAAACAGAAAATAGGCTCCAATTCCCAAACGTGTACGATGCCGTAAAGATGTAGGCCATGTAATGCTTTGAACAATGAATACCGCATGACCAACATTCCTCCAATCAGTGACAAGGATCTACTCGTGGGTGTAATGTAATTAAAATTCATCACCGGCTGCTGGCAAATGAAGCCAAGTGATAAAAGCAAAAAAAAACACTTCGACTGATACAGATTACGGTACAATACTACTCTACCAATAACAAAGCTAAAATTGTTTATTATTATTAAAGACAAAATATGTTAATATTTTTTTGTTAGATCAGCTGTATTTTTAAAGCCAAACCAGATGAGTGTGATCAAGATTATTTAACATAGCATAGGACTACCATGAATTTTCACGACCACAGTTTAGTACAAAGGTTGTACCTTGGTTGGTTGAATAACCGAACAAGGACAGCTTTTACAGTTGAAACAATTTGTCTCAAATTGTCCACCAATATAGACAAAAAGCATAGGCATAATATGTAAGATTAGACCATTTTTGGACCTGACAAATAACAATAAACAAGCTTGTTTTAATTCATAGTACCGGTATGCCAAAATGAACGCTATAAAACTACAGGAATAAGTCACTGAATCTAATTTATTCCCACCTTTACCCAACTGGGTACCCAACTGGGTACCTAACTGGGTACCCAACTGGGTACCGCAACTTGCTACCCAACTGGCTACCCGACATGACATACGGGTCCGGATTGGTGCACGACCCTCACAATAAAAACAGTTAACAAACAAGCAAACAAACACACAGATGCCGTGGGAGAAAAAAGCTGGAAAGATCTTGCCAAACAATTCATGTATTTAAACCTTTAAAGGTATTATACAGGATTGGTAAGGATAAAAAACATCATTGTTTAATTTTAGTCTGAAAGCTTACTGATTGTGAAGTTCATATTAGACTTAAAGGCATCGTACACGTTTGGTAGTTGTCAAAGACCAGTGTTCTCATTTGGTGTATCCCAACATATGCATAAAACAACAAGCCTGTGAAAATTTGGGCTCAATTGGTCATCGAAGTTGCAAGAAAATGATGAAAGAAAAAACACCCTTGTTGTACAAATTTGTGTGCTTTCAGATATGAATAAAAGGCTTCTAGCTAGAAGTCTTTTATTATTTTAGTGAGAAATTACCTCTCTCTCAAAAACTACGTTACTTCAGAGGAGTCGTTTCTCACAATGTTTTATACTATCAACGGCTCTCTGTTGCTCGTTACCAAGTCAGTTTTTATGCTAATATATATTTTGAGTAAATACCAAACGTGTACGATACTTTTAAACTGCTCAGAATGTTCCGAGATTAATTCTGTACTAAGAAATATGGGTGTTCTGAAGAGACTGGTCAATCTCTTCGAACATTTTTGAAACTGCTCAAAATGTTTTGAGATTAATTCTGTACTAAAAAACATGGGTGTTCTGGGCCACTTTTTTCTGTGAAATATTTCCCTCTGAAATGAAGTCATATTCGAGAAAAATGTATCCGAAAACCTAAAAATAAACGCAACAGCTGATTTCGGTTGTTACAACCAAAATTAAGGACAATGTGTTTACATGCTGACAATTGTGCATGGTTTGTTCACTATTTTCTCCTGACTCACACAACGGATTGGGCCCAAATGTTCACATGTTTGTTATTTCATGTACATGGTTGATCACACAAAACATGAACACTGTCTGTGACTTTTTTGTCAGCTCCACCAATCCTGTAAATAATACCTTTAGCGCAACGCAGCCATCTTTGTTTAGCCCCCTGTACCATACATCAAAGTGGGCTGTTTACACATAGGCCTTTTTAAGGGACCAGCCTATTCAACCTTTAGGATGGTGAAGCACCGTGCAAAATGCACACTGCTCCAAAATTGTTGAGAGCCGGGGCTGGGGCCGTAGATTTGGAAAAGGCCGTAGATCAGAAAATAGTTAAAATGGCGAGTTGTATGTAATAGCATAGATCACCCTTCGTCATCGTCGGCATGGGGTACCGACAGAAACGTCCCTTGTAGCAATGCAAAAGAAGATCGACGATGCACTCCATCACCCCGCCCCCCTGCAAGGTACACTCTAAGTTTATGTCATGAACGTGTGACGGAGACGAAATATCTTTAAAGGATAAACTTATTTGGATTAAGGTAGAAAGATGCCTCGTCTTTGAGAAAGAAATTTACTAAGTTTGCACAAAATGACTGAAAAACACGCATAATCTTAATACAGCGATTTGAAAATGATGTTTGTTACGCCAATCATGTCGATTACAAAACAAAATATTTTTCAAAAAAGGTAACTCTTAAAAAAGTAGATTTATAGGAGAATTTTTAACAGACAAGTTCTTTATTTTAAAACAACATAGCAATATTTTTGTGAGGGAAAGTTGTCATGAAGTGATTTAGAAGTTCGAAATAGGCAACATCTTCGTGACCCCCCCCCAAAGAAAAAGAGGAAGACAAAAAGACAAAACAATAACGTTTTCAGTCCATTTTATATATTCTGTATTTAAACCAGACAATTTATTTACACAAATACGTATTTATTATATCATGTTACAGTGTCATACGCAAAATGGAAAGCTTATCTTGTCATTTATTATGAAATAAAGCCAAGATCGGAAGTAAAAATTAATAAATAAAAATACACACAAAATATTGATGGAACTCTTTCTTTTCAAAGCGTAATAATCACAAAATGAGGCGAATAAATAATGTATGAGCGAAAACATGCCTACTTTGTGTAGAGCACGATTTTTTCGTTGAGTAACAATAACGAGGATCAACACTTTAAACATGGCGAAATGATTGTGAAATCTTTTTATAGTACCGGAACTAGTGATAAGTTGTTTAAAAAAAACCTTCCCGACATGTCACAGCATTATCATATTAATTTTGGGTTGAACAAAGACAAATTGACTGGAGAATAAAGAAGTTTTACTAAAAACACACTGTGACTTAACAACGTTCTTGTGAGGACTTGGTTCGTCTTGGTCTACGCAGAAAGAGACAGAGCGTCACTACATTAAAGCAATGATTTTCATGAATTTAAAACAAATATTGTGTGTACTGCTAATATTTTCCATATTTACATTATCAACACATTAAATAGCGGATTTGGTAACTTATAAGCGCTTTAGCATTTCTGTACAATTATTTTCAGATACAATGTAATTTTTTATGGTCATTCGCTAGGCGTTGTAATAATGTATTTTGTTTTATAGTGGCCAGAATCTATGATTATCGCAAGCTCTGCATTTGTAACTACACTTGGGCTGTTTTATAAACGAGCTATCACATTTCTAAAGGAGAGTAGATGCTTGATTACGGCATAGAGCGGGAAATGACCACTGGGACCAAAGGAATTACATTCCTTGTGTTATAGTTTGCTATATCCGTTTCTGCATTCAGCCTGGTTGAAAATCTTTCTCAAGGATTGGAAATGTTGATCGAGAAAAACCCCAAACAAACATATTTGCACAAAATGTGTACGAAAGATCTTCAACCCATGGCATTGAGAAAACTAGAGGAGT
The DNA here is from genome assembly GCA_021014325.1 of Plazaster borealis. Taxonomy (NCBI): domain Eukaryota; kingdom Metazoa; phylum Echinodermata; class Asteroidea; order Forcipulatida; family Labidiasteridae; genus Plazaster; species Plazaster borealis. Next base: position 68,880 of record JAJGQC010000194.1, read on the forward strand.
ATCATTAAGAGTTTAATATTAACGACAGCCACAAGATTCAACCACCATGTCTTCGTATTGTCTTAAGACCACATTGTCTTCATTGTCAAAATAAAGCATTGAAATTGCAGAGAGTTTCGTTGGTGCACAGCACACCTTGGGTGCCGACGTTGGATCAGCAGAGTTCACCAGCGACTGGATAATGGCGTGGTTGGTACCATTCAGTACACTGTCCAACGGGAAGGGGCATTCACCCCCACAAAAGTAAGACTGGTACCCCATGGGTGCGATGATCCAGTCCTGCCACCCAACATCGCGGAAGCTGACGTACAAACGACGTTTCTGGCAGAGATTTGGGTGTGGCTCTCGCGGGGCGTCGTCCTCTTCCGCACCCCTTCGAAATCTGTTCCGGCACTGCTCCCCGTCGACTGACACCACAACCAGCGTGGCCGTCCTCCCTCGTAACTTACTGAGTTTCTTCGCCAAGATAGCATTGGCCTTCCGTGTTGATCTCTCTGACTTCGGAATATCGACTGCCACGTAGAGACCAGTGTTCTCACTGACACCTGTTCGCCACTCCTGTACTATAGGAAGAACATCGACTGTTTCGGAAGCCCCTCCGGACACGTCGATTGAGAGCGAGGTAAGTAATCGGAAAGTTCCTCCGACGTCCTCCGAGCGGGATGATCTCATGTCCGACACGGTCTGGGTGACTTGGTAAAGTTTGAGATGAATAGTGGAAGCGGATCTCATCTTCTTTATGGTGTTTAAGAACTCTAGGCGAAGATGAGCTCCAGTGACGGTCTCTTTGGATGGAATGGCAGACAGGTTGAAGTGAAGAATCTGACGAAATCGTCTTCCGGTTTTATCCAATGATTTCAGCTTCGTTCCTGTCAAAATATATGAAAATTCAATTATTTATTTTTGTGTCTGGGAACAAAATAATCAGTCACCTTAAATAGTATAAAACGATTATCGTTGGAATGTATAGGTATAATCGTTAGTTATCATTGTTCATTGACTTCAGCGTGTTGACCCTACACTACATAACGTGTTGATGAATAACCTGTTTTTGTACTGAAACCAATTCACAGAAAAGAATACAAGTGATAATACATTCACTGTAGAAACTGTAAACTAATTCATGTAGTAGAGTTTTTTTCCAAAAGAATGTTTGCACTTCTAAATTAGCCTGCTCATTATAAGCCGATTGAACTCTTAGCAGCTTAATTCAATTGCATCTAATTTAAATATACACACAGGTTAGTGTGTATTGCATGGTTGAGTAAACATGTCTTGACACAGGTGATAAAACCATTAAAAGGTTTGATAAGAGAGGTGTTAAAAGGCCCGTCAGGTGCTACCGCTTTGGAAGTAACAGGTGTTTCTTCACCTGGCAGATAAAGAGATTCCACATTGGCCATGGCTACGCAAACACAATCTGCTGAAATTCTTACATTGGTAAAGTTTTGCCGTTCTTTGGCGAATCATTACGCTGCAACATTCCTTCGTCGGTGAAGGACCCCAGGTTTAAGTTAAAAAAGCAAACGCGAATCTGCTAAAAGCTTAGGAGATTTCGGGTAGATTTTGTCCCGAGCGCGGAGTACGTTGGTATTTTTGGCAAGAGGTCAACCTTTTTTTGGAAGAGTGATGAAGAACAGTTGGACAATATTGGTTCATGTAAACCCCAATGCCACTGATGTAAGTTTGTTGTGATGATTGTTGATGTGGTGGTGTTGGTACAGAGAATAGGTCAGGATAACGGAAACAAAATCAACAACTACCCTATATAGGCCTAGTATTGTATAAATCTCAGCCTTGAAACGTCGTCTGAGGTGCTATAGAAGAAAACTTATTTTGTCAGTGTGTGTGTGTGTGTGTGTGGGGGGGTGTTTGATGCTATTACGAGCACAAAGGTAATGTTTGAATTAGTGAAAACATTCTCCGTTGGAACACATACAGTCAAACCAACTCTTTACAAATGAATTCCCTGCGGTTGTCAACTTGTCAAGTTATAATCAACGCTAAAAAATGATAACATTGAATGGGGCAGTCTCTTCGGCAACAGCAGATATTTCAACACGCTCGTTAGCGGGCGCTTTTGGAGTTAGCTTAAACTCGACAGTGTTTTGTTTTAGTCTGCTTACAGCTCGTTACTCACTCTACATTGCAAAGTGCAGTCTAAATAAACTCTGCTGTGAAAGGGTTAGCACTCGCCTTGACATTTATAACGAGAGCCGACCACACAAGCTGTCACTCAACGCGCCAGTCAAAAACTGTAATAAGTTTGGGGAAGTGTCACGGCGGCCATTTTGACTAAGATTCCTGCTCCACGTAGGCCTAATTAGTTGGTATTTGAAATAATTTTAGACAAACTCACTTTTCCATAATTATTCAAGCCATTTTGTTAATATTACACTTCTCGAAGACAAGGCTAGAGAAAATTTGAACCTTTTACAAGGAGGGACTAGTCTATTCCTCTTTTAAGTTTTAGTCTCATTCTGGTTAGATTTACAGAACAAGATGGCCGCCCCATAATAAGGAATACTTTTTGAAGAGTGAGTAATTGCAAAATGATTTTTCCTCTATATTTATACCATCAAATAAAATGACATTGAGAGTTATATAGAAAACAAGACTCATAAATGTTAGTTATTTTATTGATATATAGGTTGGAAATAATTGGTACTTGCCTGTATTTGCGACACTGCGAACGATGTTACCGGGGAAGGCAGGGTCTGGGAAGGCGCATCTGCCGCCACTGACACCCGAGTTGGACTCATTGCGAAGTCTGTCGTACAGGTCAAGCATGAACTGGGGAGCTGTGGCGTTAGGTCTAGGTCTCGGCCGCTCCCGCAGCCCCAACATACTCAGAATCTTACTCTCCATCTGTGAACTCAGCGGAGCCGGACCAGCATCGCTCTCAGCTGCAAGGGCGAGTTGGACGATAACAGCTATGCAGAGAACGACCAGGGAATTGGTGGCCGCCATCATCATTTGGTGATCTGAAAGTAAGGAGATCTTACAGGAGGCTGTATCTTCAGTTGTCTAGCCCACCGGCTAGGATCAGTCTGTCAGTGAGCAGGTGTTGATGCTGACACCAAGCTCTGTTAACACCGCTCCGCCGGTTAGGATTGCAGTTACCTCGGGGTGAAAAAAGACGTACGGGAACTTGTGAAACGACTGCTAAATCACGTCTTTCCAGGTATACACGGTTTAAGCGAAGAGGGTTTACGTGTGGTTCAACCAAGGACAAGCCACCAGTGGCGTTCAAGGGCTAACCCAGGAAATAACTCGGTGTGATATTGCCAAATAAAGCGAAGTTGGTCTGCCGACGGACCCTGATGATCATGTGTTTGCTTGCGAAATGACAGATTGCAGAGTGAGCTCGCAGTGGGCGCAGTACCACCAATTATAACTCTGCCAGTCTAGTCGAGCTAATTGGTAAGGTGCGTAGCTCGCAACCAGACACGTTTAATTAATGACGCAATTAGCCTCACTCAAAAGAATTGAGTGGAGTGATATCCGGGGCCTGTATCAGCTATGCAAACAGGTCTCAGCATGTACCTTCATGTATATCAATGAAACGGTGACTTGTGTCCTCTCTTCATCGGTGCGTAGAGCACACCTATTCTTATGCTAATACGCCACCCCATAAAGACGCGAGCTTCACATATCAGCTTTGGTTACGGATAATGTACACTTAGATACTCAAGTTCATTCACACGTGCAGTTAACGTTTCCATCCACATCATTGTGTATAACATCAAGACTTGCAGTTACCCCAATTGCAGAATCACACTTTTTTTTTAAGACGAGTGTTGTCAAAATTCCGTAAAAGAGACACCCAAGTATTGAATGTTGTTATTCGAGAGGGTTGTGTTCGTTTCCGGGGAGGATCACAATCCAATTACGTTGTCTGATCTCCAACAATTATGCCGGATTGTAGAACAATTCAGGAACTAAACTCCGAGCTTTCTTTTTATGATAAAGGGGTTAGTTTTCTGGGCCCGTTACGTTGTTTGTAGTGTAGGCTCCTGTAAAGGACGGCTTTGTGATTAGACCATTCTCTGTAATGTCCAGACACATAAACCGAGCATCAAGTCAGAGGAAGAATTTTAATGTCTGTTAAGACTATTGATGTCTGGACCACTGGCATATTAAAAGAGCACACTGAAAACATGTTTCAAAACAGAAAACAAACTTAAAAACATTCTGCTCGCAGAAGGCCCCCCGGCAATATGCTGTAACTCAACCATTCTAATTCGAAGTGCCTGTGCCTTTAATTTTAACAATCGCAAGTAGGGCTTTGACAACTGGCAACGGTCGGCCCATATCCGAAACATTAAGTCAACACTCAGGCCAAGCCAAATTTCAAAAATTCTGGTAAAAAAAAATCAAACAATAATTATTCCTATCCTTTCGGAAAGCTCTTCACAATTTTATTCCAAACTCAAAATTGTATTATTCGTTTATGCTTCGTGGTTTAGGCCTATACAGAACATAACGTCAGGAAATAATTATCTTTCCTCGAAGTTCGCAAAACCTTTACAGCAGAGTCATGTATCTGGTAAATAAAACGAGGCTCAAGGTTGAGAAATATGGCAGCATTTCCACTTGGCCTTTAGATCACCTCCATGTTTAGATTAAAGGTATTACACAGGATTGGAGAGCTGACAAAATAGTCACAGACACTTTTCATGTTTTGTGTGATCAACCATAATAGGCCTACATGAAACAACAAACCTGTGAAAATTTGGGCTTGATCCGTTGTATGAGTCAGGAGAAAATAGTGAAAAAGCATGCACAATTTTCAGCATGTAAAACACATTCCTTAATTTTGGTAACAACCGAAATCAGCTGTTGCATTTTTGTTTTTAAGTTTTCAGATACAGTTTTCTCGAATATGACTTCATTTCAGAGGGAAATGTTTCACCCAAAAATTGTTCCATAGTAAGAACTTTTAATCAGCAAGCTTTTAGACTAAAATTAAACACTCTTTATACCAATCCTGTCTTTAAGACTACGGCCATCACTGCATGGCTTACGGTATATTATAGTAAAACTTGACAACTGTTTAAAACTCGTCTCTCTCCTCAGTTCGTAACGACTCTTTAATGACTTGTTTACACCTAATTTGTAAACAATCGCATTAAGCTGTTAATAGTGCAAATTACCCAAAACGAAGTTGTTTTAAACTCTCTTCTTCTTTTCATTCAAGAACGTCAGTGTTTCTTGTATTAACGGTATTGATACGGGTCTAGCAGACGCAGTGATAGGCACGCCTCAATTTGGTTGGTTACAAACTACAATGGTGTTTGTTGCGCTGCAAATTGGTGTAGGATGTCTAGGACCGGCATGGGTGTATAGGGTGCCCCGGGGCGAACTGCGCCGTAGACGGGCCCGAAATACCTCAATGGACTGACACTGTGTCTTATGCTAAAGCGAGACAACCATATCTTATTGAACGACTTTTTTTTTCTAACTGGGAAAATTGATATCGATCCCCGAAGCATCGAGATGTTTGCTTTCCGGGAAGCGGTGCCCTACAACAGCCATTCCCCCTCCTCCATCACACACACCCATCCCCACGGGGGGAACGATCCTGGGTGTGCGCTATAATGAAACTTTCGAAAAGCGTAAATCGTTGCCGTGTGATTTAAAGTTTGGTATGACCCCTAAATAATAACTGGATACAATATCAAGTCTCGAAGTGCACTGAAAATATCTTTCCCAAAACAGTTGAAGGGAGTGGGAACAGGTGGAGGGAGAACGAGGTGGGGGGGGGGGGAGGGACACAACCACTGAACGAAAGGTTTCGGTCTCGCGGCTTATTTAATTGTGCAGTATTCGAAATAAAGCATTTGTATATTAACATGATTTAAATACAAGGTTAGTTCTTTGAGCTTAAACATTTTGGTTAAAGGATTGCCAAAGGATTTTGTCAAGTGGAATTACTTCTAAATATAATCGGTAGTGGCTTTCATTGACAGGTAGGCCTGTTAAAAATATCTATTCACTCAAAATACACGACCAAGGTAAACATAAACAATCCCATAGGCCTCGCGTATGTTTTATCTTCATGTACACAGTACGGAACTAAACACACAACAACTGCATGCTTACAGAGTTACCACCGGCT